>RQOL01000532.1:632170-828126 GCA_013076295.1 Sanderia malayensis
ACATGGCCAAGACATCTATGGATTACTCATCAATTCCTGCTCAAGGTATAGTTTTACTAACTTTAGCATCGAAAAAGCACACAGTCGTCCTGTGTACGTTTGCTTTGCTCGCACTTTTGAACGGACATTATGTGAAGTTGAGTGGATGAACTGAGCAATGACCAACGAATCTTTCGCCTACGACCATACACCATTAGTATACCGGTTCTCGTCTGATCACCGTAGTCAAGCATGGTCGGGCCAGGTCAGTACCTGGATGGGTGACCGCCTGGGAACACCTGGTGTTGTCGCCTTAATTTTTGATTTTTTTTCAAGTTTTACAACAATGATAGCAAGCATGCTGAGGCTTTTGACACTCTAGGGTTCAGCTGTATCGTGTAAACATAATTATGCATGTTTATTTTTGCAATGATGTGTTTAAATCTTGCGCTCCTCGTGAGTGTAGTGAGAAGAATAGCCATGGTCAAGAGTGACGGCTCCGAGAATCTCATACTTGCATGATGGGCAAGAAAACATGATCACCAAGGTGTTTCCTCCATTGCGGGTATTCCATTGCTTGCCTTGGCGGACCGGTGCGATGGCTGGAAAGGCTAGTAGCTCGAGAGTACCATATTTGGTAGGGGCACTGTCTTCGCGCAATCCGTCTTAAAGTGAATAAAAACATCGCGAAGAACATGCAATAACCTTGCCATTCGCAACAAATAGTGCAACATGGCAGGACTCTGTGGATTACTCATCATTCCTGCTCAAGGTATAGTTATACTACCTTTAGCATCGAAAAAGCACACAGTCGTCCTGTGTACGTTTGCTTTGCTCGCACTTTCCTATGGACATACTGTGAAGTTGAGTGGATGAACTGAGCAATGACAACGAATCTTTCGCCTACGACCATACCACCATGACATACCGGTTCTCGTTTGATCACCGTAGTCAAGCATGGTCGGGCCAGGTCAGTACCTGGATGGGTGACCGCCTGGGAACACCTGGTGTTGTAGGCCTAAATTTTGATTTTTTTTTCAAGTTTTACAACAATGACAACAATGCAACATGGACAGGACATCTGTGGATTACTCATCAATTCCTGATGAAGGTATAGTTATACTACCTTTATCATCGAAAAAGAACACAGTCGTCCTGTGTACGTTTGCTTTGCTCGCACTTTTGCACGGACATTATGTGAAGTTGAGTGGATGAACTGAGCAATGACCAACGAATCTTTCGCCTACGACCATACCACCATGAGTATACCGGTTCTCGTCTGATCACCGTAGTCAAGCATGGTCGGGCCAGGTCAGTACCTGGATGGGTGACCGCCTGGGAACACCTGGTGTTGTAGCCTTAAATTTTGATTTTTTTTTCAAGTTTTACAACAATGATAGCAAGCATGCTGAGGCTTTTGACACTCTAGGGTTCAGCTGTATCGTGTAAACATAATTATGCATGTTTATTTTTGCAATGATGTGTTGAAATCTTGCGCTCCTCGTGAGTGTAGTGAGAAGAATAGCCATGGTCACAGTGACGGCTCCGAGAATCTCATACTTGCATGATGGGCAAGAAAACATGATCACCAAGGTGTTTCCTCCATTGCGAGGTATTCCATTGCATTTGCGCTTGGCGGACCGGTGCGATGGCTGGAAAGGCTAGTAGCTCGAGAGTACCATATTTGGTAGGGGGCACCTGTCTTCGCGCTAATTCCGTCCTTAAAGTGAGAATAAAAACATCGCGAAGAACTTGCAATAACCTTGCCATTCGTAACAATATAGTTGCAACATGGACAGGACATCTGTGGATTACTCATCATTCCTGTGAAGGTATAGTTTACTACCTTTATCATCGAAAAAGCACACAGTCGTCCTGTGTACTTTGCTTTGCTCGCACTTTTGCACGGACATTATGTGAAGTGAGTGGATGAACTGAGCAATGACCAACGAATCTTTCGCCTACGACCATACCACCATGAGTATACCGGTTCTCGTCTGATCACCGTAGTCAAGCATGGTCGGGCCATGTCAGTACCTGGATGGGTGACCGCCTGGGAACACCTGGTGTTGTAGGCTTATTTTGATTTTTTTTTCACATTTACAACAATGATAGCAAGCATGCTGAGGCTTTTGACACTCTAGGGTTCAGCTGTATCGTGTAAACATAATTATGCATGTTTATTTTTGCAATGATGTGTTGAAATCTTGCGCTCCTCGTGAGTGTAGTGAGAAGAATAGCCATGGTCAGCAGTGACGGCTCCGAGAATCTCATACTTGCATCATGGGCAAGAAAACATGATCACCAAGGTGTTTCCTCCATTGCGAGGGTATTCCATTGCATTTGCGCTTGGCGGACCGTGCGATGCTGAAGGCTAGTAGCTCGAGCACATATTTGGTAGGGGCACTTGCCTTCGCTCTATTCCTCCTTAAAGTGACAAGAAAAACATCCGAAGAATTGCAATAACCTTGCCATTCAACAATATAGTTGCAACATGGACAGACATCTATGGATTACTCATCATTCCTGAAGGTATAGTTACTACCTTTAGCATCGAAAAAGCACACAGTCGTCCTGTGTACGTTTGCTTTGCTCGCACTTTGCATGGACATTATGTGAAGTTGAGTGGATGAACTGAGCAATGACAACGAATCTTTCGCCTACGACCATACCACCATGAGTATACCGGTTCTCGTTTGATCACCGTAGTCAAGCATGGTCGGGCCAGGTCAGTACCTGGATGGGTGACCGCCTGGGAACACCTGGTGTTGTAGGCCTAAATTTGATTTTTTTTTCAAGTTTTACAACAATGACAACAATGCAACATGGACAGGACATCTGTGGATTACTCATCAATTCCTGATGAAGGTATAGTTATACTACCTTTATCATCGAAAAAGAACACAGTCGTCCTGTGTACGTTTGCTTTGCTCGCACTTTTGCACGGACATTATGTGAAGTTGAGTGGATGAACTGAGCAATGACCAACGAATCTTTCGCCTACGACCATACCACCATGAGTATACCGGTTCTCGTCTGATCACCGTAGTCAAGCATGGTCGGGCCAGGTCAGTACCTGGATGGGTGACCGCCTGGGAACACCTGGTGTTGTAGGCCTTAAATTTTGATTTTTTTTTCAAGTTTTACAACAATGATAGCAAGCATGCTGAGGCTTTTGACACTCTAGGGTTCAGCTGTATCGTGTAAACATAATTATGCATGTTTATTTTTGCAATGATGTGTTGAAATCTTGCGCTCCTCGTGAGTGTAGTGAGAAGAATAGCCATGGTCAGCAGTGACGGCTCCGAGAATCTCATACTTGCATGATGGGCAAGAAAACATGATCACCAAGGTGTTTCCTCCATTGCGAGGTATTCCATTGCATTTGCGCTTGGCGGACCGGTGCGATGGCTGGAAAGGCTAGTAGCTCGAGAGTACCATATTTGGTAGGGGCACCTGTCTTCGCGCTAATTCCGTCCTTAAAGTGAGAATAAAAACATCGCGAAGAACTTGCAATAACCTTGCCATTCGTAACAATATAGTTGCAACATGGACAGGACATCTGTGGATTACTCATCAATTCCTGATGAAGGTATAGTTATACTACCTTTATCATCGAAAAAGCACACAGTCGTCCTGTGTACGTTTGCTTTGCTCCGCACTTTTGACGGACATTATGTGAAGTTGAGTGGATGAACTGAGCAATGACCAACGAATCTTTTGCCTACGACCATACCACCATGAGTATACCGGTTCTCGTCTGATCACCGTAGTCAAGCAGGCCGGGCCAGGTCAGTACCTGGATGGTGACCGCTGGGAACACCTGGTGTTCTAGGCCTTAATTTTCATTTTTATTTCAACTTTTACCACATTGATAGCTAAGCATGCTGAGGCTTTTGACACTCTAGGGTTCAGCTGTATCGTGTAAACATAATTATGCATGTTATTTTGTGCTATGATGTGTTGAAATCTTGCGCTCCTAGTGAGTCAAGTAAGAAGAAAAGCCATTGTTAGCAGTGACGGCTCCGAGAATTTCATACTTGCATGATGGGCACGAAAACATGATCACCATGGTGTTTCCTCCATTGCCAGGGTGTTCCATTGCATTTGCACTTGGAGGACCGGTGCGATGGCTGGAAAGGCTAGTAGATCGAGAGTACCATATTTCGTAGGGGCACCTGTCTTCGCGCCAATTCCGACATTAAAGTGACATAAAAAACATCGCGAAGAACTTGCAATGACCTTGCCATTCGCAACAATCCAGGTGCAACATGGCAGGACCTCTGTGGATTACTCATCCTATCCTGCTGAAGGTATAGTTATGCTACCTTTAGCATCAAAAAAGCACACAGTCGTCCTGTGTACGTTTGCTTTGCTCGCACTTTCCTATGGACATACTGTGAAGTTGAGTGGATGAACTGAGCAATGACCAACGAATCTTTCGCCTAAGACCATACCACCATGAGTATACCGGTTCTCGTCTGATCACCGTAGTCAAGCATGGTCGGGCCTGGTCAGTACCTGGATGGGTGACCGCCTGGGAACATCTGGTGTTGCAGGCCTAAATTTTGATTTTTTTTTCAAGTTTTACCACAATGATAGCAAGCATGCTGAGGCTTTTGACACTCTTGGGTTCAGCTGTATCGTGTAAACATAATTATGCATGTTATTTTTCTATGATGATGTTGAAATCTGCATCCTCATGAGTCCAGTGGAAGAATAGCCATGGTCAGCAGTGACGCTCCGAGATTCATACTTGCATGATGGGCAAGAAAACATGATCACCAAGGTGTTTCCTCCATTGCGAGGGTATCCCATTGTATTTGCGCTTGGCGGACCGGTGCGATGGCTGGAAAGGCTAGTAGCTCGAAAGTACCATATTTGGTAGGGGCACCTGTCTTCGCGCTAATTCCGTCCTTAAAGTGACAAGAAAAACATCGCAAAGAACTTGCAATAACCTTGCCGTTCGCAACAATCCAGGTGCAACATGGGCAGGACATCTGTGGATTACTCATCCATTCCTGCAGAAGGTATAGTTATACTACCTTTGGCATCGAAAAAGCACACAGTCGCCCTGTCTACGTTTGCTTTGCTCGCACTTTCTATGGACATTATGTGAAGTTCAGTGGATGAACTGAGCAATGACCAACAAATCTTTCGCCTACGACCATACCACCATGAGTATTCTGGTTCTCCTCTGATCACCGTAGTCAAGCATGGACGGGCAGGTCAGTACCTGGATGGGTGACCGCCTGGGAACACCTGGTGTTGCAGGCCTAATTTTGATTTTTTATTTCAAGTTTTACAACAATGATAGCAAGCATGCTGAGGCTTTTGACACTCTTGGGTTGAGCTGTATCGTGTAAACATAATTATGCATGTTTATTTTTCTATGATGTGTTGAAATCTTGCACTCCTCGTGAGTCCAGTAGGAAGAATAGCCATGGTCAGCAGTGACGGCTCCGAGAACTTCATACTTGCATGATGGGCAAGAAAACATGATCACCAAGGTGTTTCCTCCATTGCGAGGGTATCCCATTGTATTTGCGCTTGGCGGACCGGTGCGATGGCTGGAAAGGCTAGTAGCTCGAGAGTACCATGTTTGGTAGGGGGCACCTGTCTTCGCGCTAATTCCGTCCTTAAAGTGACAAGAAAAACATCGCGAAGAACTTGCAATAACCTTGCCATTCGCAACAATCCAGGTGCAACATGGGCAGGACCTCTGTGGATTACTCATCCCTATCCTGCTGAAGGTATAGTTATGCTACCTTTAGCATCAAAAAAGCACACAGTCGTCCTGTGTACGTTTGCTTTGCTCGCACTTTCCTATGGACATACTGTGAAGTTGAGTGGATGAACTGAGCAATGACCAACGAATCTTTCGCCTACGACCATACCACCATGAGTATACCGGTTCTCGTCTGATCACCGTAGTCAAGCATGGTCGGGCCTGGTCAGTACCTGGATGGGTGACCGCCTGGGAACACCTGGTGTTGCAGGGCCTAAATTTTGATTTTTTTTTCAAGTTTTACAACAATGATAGCAAGCATGCTGAGGCTTTTGACACTCTTGGGTTCAGCTGTATCGTGTAAACATAATTATGCATGTTCATTTTTCTATGATGTGTTGAAATCTTGCACTCCTCATGAGTCCAGTAGGAAGAATAGCCATGGTCAGCAGTGACGGCTCCGAGACCTTCATACTTGCATGATGGGCAAGAAAACATGATCACCAAGGTGTTTCCTCCATTGCGAGGGTATCCCATTGTATTTGCGCTTGGCGGACCGGTGCGATGGCTGGAAAGGCTAGTAGCTCGAAGTACCATGTTTGGTAGGGGCACCTGTCTTCGCGCTAATTCCGTCCTTAAAGTGACAAGAAAAACATCGCAAAGAACTTGCAATAACCTTGCCGTTCGCAACAATCCAGGTGCAACATGGGCAGGACATCTGTGGATTACTCATCCATTCCTGCAGAAGGTATAGTTATACTACCTTTGGCATCGAAAAAGCACACAGTCGTCCTGTCTACGTTTGCTTTGCTCGCACTTTTCTATGGACATTATGTGAAGTTCAGTGGATGAACTGAGCAATGACCAACAATCTTTCGCCTACGACCATACCACCATGAGTATTCTGGTTCTCCTCTGATCACCGTAGTCAAGCATGGACGGGCAAGGTCAGTACCTGGATGGGTGACCGCCTGGGAACACCTGGTGTTGCAGGGCCTAAATTTTGATTTTTTTTTCAAGTTTACAACAATGATAGCAAGCATGCTGAGGCTTTTGACACTCTTGGGTTGAGCTGTATCGTGTAAACATAATTATGCATGTTTATTTTTCTATGATGTGTTGAAATCTTGCACTCCTCGTGAGTCCAGTAGGAAGAATAGCCATGGTCAGCAGTGACGGCTCCGAGAACTTCATACTTGCATGATGGGCAAGAAAACATGATCACCAAGGTGTTTCCTCCATTGCGAGGGTATCCCATTGTATTTGCGCTTGGCGGACCGGTGCGATGGCTGGAAAGGCTAGTAGCTCGAGAGTACCATGTTTGGTAGGGGGCACCTGTCTTCGCGCTAATTCCGTCCTTAAAGTGACAAGAAAAACATCGCGAAGAACTTGCAATAACCTTGCCATTCGCAACAATCCAGGTGCAACATGGGCAGGACCTCTGTGGATTACTCAACCCTATCCTGCTGAAGGTATAGTTATGCTACCTTTAGCATCAAAAAGCACACAGTCGTCCTGTGTACGTTTGCTTTGCTCGCACTTTCCTATGGACATACTGTGAAGTTGAGTGGATGAACTGAGCAATGACCAACGAATCTTTCGCCTAAGACCATACCACCATGAGTATACCGGTTCTCGTCTGATCACCGTAGTCAAGCATGGCCGGGCCTGGTCAGTACCTGGATGGGTGACCGCCTGGGAACACCTGGTGTTGCAGGCCTAATTTTGATTTTTTTTCAAGTTTTACAACAATGATAGCAAGCATGCTGAGGCTTTTGACACTCTTGGGTTCAGCTGTATCGTGTAAACATAATTATGCATGTTCATTTTTCTATGATGTGTTGAAATCTTGCACTCCTCATGAGTCCAGTAGGAGGAATAGCCATGGTCAGCAGTGACGGCTCCGAGACCTTCATACTTGCATGATGGGCAAGAAAACATGATCACCAAGGTGTTTCCTCCATTGCGAGGGTATCCCATTGTATTTGCGCTTGGCGGACCGGTGCGATGGCTGGAAAGGCTAGTAGCTCGAAAGTACCATGTTTGGTAGGGGGCACCTGTCTTCGCGCTAATTCCGTCCTTAAAGTGACAAGAAAAACATCGCAAAGAACTTGCAATAACCTTGCCGTTCGCAACAATCCAGGTGCAACATGGGCAGGACATCTGTGGATTACTCATCCATTCCTGCAGAAGGTATAGTTATACTACCTTTGGCATCGAAAAAGCACACAGTCGTCCTGTTACGTTTGCTTTGCTCGCACTTTTCTATGGACATTATGTGAAGTTCAGTGGATGAACTGAGCAATGACCAACAAATCTTTCACCTACGACCATACCACCATGAGTATTCTGGTTCTCCTCTGATCACCGTAGTCAAGCATGGACGGGCAAGGTCAGTACCTGGATGGGTGACCGCCTGGGAACACCTGGTGTTGCAGGGCCTAAATTTTGATTTTTTTTTTCAAGTTTTACAACAATGATAGCAAGCATGCTGAGGCTTTTGACACTCTTGGGTTGAGCTGTATCGTGTAAACATAATTATGCATGTTTATTTTTCTATGATGTGTTGAAATCTTGCACTCCTCGTGAGTCCAGTAGGAAGAATAGCCATGGTCAGCAGTGACGGCTCCGAGAACTTCATACTTGCATGATGGGCAAGAAAACATGATCACCAAGGTGTTTCCTCCATTGCGAGGGTATCCCATTGTATTTGCGCTTGGCGGACCGGTGCGATGGCTGGAAAGGCTAGTAGCTCGAGAGTACCATGTTTGGTAGGGGGCACCTGTCTTCGCGCTAATTCCGTCCTTAAAGTGACAAGAAAAACATCGCGAAGAACTTGCAATAACCTTGCCATGCGCAACAATCCAGGTGCAACATGGGCAGGACATCTGTGGATTACTCATCCATTCCTGCAGAAGGTATAGTTATACTACCTTTGGCATCGAAAAAGCACACAGTCGTCCTGTCTACGTTGGCTTTGCTCGCATATTTCTATGGACATTATGTGAAGTTGAGTGGATGAACTGAGCAATGACCAACAAATCTTTCGCCTACGACCATACCACCATGAGTATTCTGGTTCTCCTCTGATCCTCGTAGTCAAGCATGGATGGGCAAGGTCAGTACCTGGATGGGTGACCGCCTGGGAACACCTGGTGTTGTAGGCCTTAAATTTTGATTTTTTTTTCATTTTTTACAACAATGATAGCAAGCATGCTGAGGCTTTTGACACTCTACGGTTCAGCTGTATCGTGTAAACATAATTATGCATGTTTATTTTTGCTATGATGTGTTGAAGTCTTGCGCTACTCGTGAGTCCAGTAGGAAGAATAGTAATCTATCCTCAACGAATGTCTCTCTCTTCCTTTGAATTTGGCCAAGATATGGAGAGTGCGAAGGAGGCTTCGCAGTTTGAAAGGCAGAGAGAGATATTACCGTCGTTGCGGGAGGAGAGGTGGGCCGTTCTCAGCATATTGCTAGTTGCTGAAGAAGGGCTGTTTTGCCACGCGCGTCTCATTATATACTGCCTAATTCCCCTGAGGGTTATGTAAACAACTCCCCGAGATCCCTAAAGGTCCTTAGGGGCGCATATCTTAGCCTTACTATAAGTTCATAGAAATTCATCCGGTGAGAATAGTAATCTATCCTCAACGAATGTCTCTCTCTTCCTTTCAATTTGGCTAAGATATGGAGAGTGCTTCAGAGGCAGCAATCTAATAATAATAATAATAATAACTGGGTCTTACCCACAGTTTCTACCGCCATATGTATTATATGGGCAGTTTGCTCAACTGTGAACTATTTAACTACAATATTTATACAGCAACTAGGATTTTGTATTAAAGTAGACTAAAATTTGACTAAAAAATTTTTTACAAAATAAATTTCATTTCGGAAAAGTAAAATCAGATTGACTAAAAACCTTTTTTCTGCTAAGGTAAATTACAAACTTTTTCCAGGCTAATTATTTACATTATTATAAAAGTTAGTTAAATTTGTTGTCATGCGAAATGATTTTAAAGTGGACTTAGGCCCCGTTTACACGGTACCGGTCAAGTTTTTAGCCGTTCAAGTTTTTGTATGGATAGGGGTCGCGTTTACACGAGATCGGCTATCCGTACAAATATTTGTACGGATAGCCGTGCAAAAACTTGCCCTGTTAGGAAGAGGACGAGTTGGCAACTTGAGCGGTCAAATATTTGAACGGTACCGTGTAAACGCTTCTAACCGTGCAAATATTTGTACGGATTCATAAAGAGGTGAAAAAGTCAGGAAAGCGAGGCACTTTGAAAATGCTAGATTTGGCGCTCAAAATTTAAAATCAATTTTTTGTTATTTGCGACTAAGGTTAACTTTCAGAAATAAAAAAGACGATAGTAAATTTCATAAAAATCCAGACAACAAATCATTTCACTCACCACACAAAAAATAATTCGACTTGGCGCCAACGATTCATGAAAAAGCATACTGCGCATGACGATCAAAGAAAGCCGGCTAGCAAAAGCCATCGTGTAAACGGGAGGCCTATCCGTACAAATATTTGACCGGTACACCTAGCCGTACAAAAACTTGAACGGCTAAAAACTTGACCGGTACCGTGTAAACGGGGCCTTAAATGCATCCTTCACTTCAATTAGTCTTGTTTGAAGAGGTAAGTTATTTCAAACTTTAGGGCCCGCTCTGGAAATAGCTCGTTCACCATGTTTGGATTTGCAGATTGGTACCTCTAACATCATTGTTCGTTTGTTTAATATTTTAATTTTACTTTTTATGGCCGAAGGTGCGATTCCCCAAACACAATTGTGTACGATCAGTGATATTTTGAAAATTATTCTTTCTCGAACCTGCAACCAATGTAGCTGACAGAACAATGGGGAAAGAGGTAGCCCGCTAAATTTCCTTATATTGCATACTATACGAGCAGCCGCATTTTGAACTGATTGGAGTTTTCTAATTGATTTTATGTTAACATTATATAGCAGCGAATTACAATAATCGAGCTTTGATGTAACTAATGACGTAACTAAGGTATTAAGTACCTCTCTGGGAAGAAAGCATTTAATCCGGGCAATGTTTCTTAGAATCGAGTAGCAATCAACGACAATTTTGTTAATGTGGCTTTCAAAGTTCAAATTTTCATCCATAATGACACCAAGATTTCTTGCACTATCAACAAACCGGATGCATTCTCCATCAATAATTGTTCCATGAATTTTGATCTTAGCTTTAATTGATTCGGGTGCTATTACCAATATCTTTGTTTTTGCCTTATTCAACTTTAAAAAATGAGCATCCATCCAGCTGGATGTTAATGAAAGACACTTTTGAACATCTTTTGTTAGGACACTGGATTGAAATACTGGGTGAAATGACTTATATAGTTGATGATCATCAGCAAATCCAGTAATGTTAAATCCTGTACTATCTATTACAGAGTATAATGGTTGCATATAGATATTAAATAAAATTGGTCCAAGGACAGATCCTTGGGGAACACCAAAATTTAACATTGTTGGCTCAGAGAGTGCACCAGAAATCAGCACTTGTTGAGACCGACCCTTCAAATACGATGTAAACCATTTCAATGCGATCCCGTTAACACCAAGCCTGCTTTTGAGAATTTCAAGGAGTATATCTTGGCCCACAGTGTCAAATGCAGCACTTAAATCTAATAAAAGAAGCACAGTTGCACAATTCTTGTCAAATGCTGCCGCAATACTGTCCATTGTGTCGATGAGTAGTAATTCAGTGGAGTGATTCTTTTTGTACCCAAATTGGCAGGGAGAGTCTAACTTGTTGTCAAAAATATGCTTCTCAAGGCGAGCAGCCACACATCTCTCAACTAGTTTGCTTAGGAAAGGTAAGTTGGAAATTGGTCGGTAGTTCTTGCATAGGTCCGAGTCTATTGAATTGTTTAGTCCTTTGAGCAGTGGTGTAATGATTGCTGACTTCAAACCACTCATACATCCGCATTCTAATGAAAGATTAACAATCTCTACCCAAATTGATAGAAAAGTTGTGATGTTGTCTGATAGGCATTGCTTGTTCAGGGGATCGTTTGGGGAAGACTTAATTTGAGTCGATTTAATGATTTGATTGAGTTCTTGGATTGTTGTAGGTTCAAAGTGAGTCAAGCAGTTGGTTGTGGATTGGCACTCATGCGAAGATTGGTCAAGAGGACTTGGTAAGTTAAAAGATTTTCTTATTTCATTAATTTTGTTTTGGAAGTGCTTACTAAACGTATTTGCTAATGACAGATTACTTTCTGCAGATTGTGGTTGAATACAAGAAATAGGCAAGGTAAATGACTTTGATATTTCAAATAATGTTTTAGCTTTATTGTCAGAGTTATTAAATTTATCCTTGTAGTATTGTATTTTTTTAATTCTCGCTAGTTTAGTTGCATCAGATCTTAATTTCATAAATGTTTCCTTGCTTGATGCTGTCTTCACTTTTCTATACACCTTTTCGGCTTGCCTTCTTAGTTTTCTAAGCTCGCAATATTCAGCATCAAACCAAGGCGCCTTTCTTACCTCTTTGATTGTTTTCTCTTTCATCGGTGCATGTGTTTCTAGAATTGTGCGAAGCACACCATTATAATTTTCAACCATGGATTCAAAGTCACTTTCACAATTAATATTCTCCTGGATCTTGATACTGCTTATGACGTCAGATGAGAAGGTCTTTTTATCCAATCCTTTCTTATTTCTGTACTTTATTGTTTTATATAGATGTTGATGGCAATTTAATTTTAAAATGAAAGACACCAAGCTATGGTCACTCAAATGTATGTCACAGACAAGTGTGTTTGACGTTGGCAATTCATTTGTACAAGTAAGAACTAAGTCTATTGTGTGACCATCGGCGTGAGTTGGACCTTGCACGTGTTGAGTTAGATTAAATAAGGTAATAAGTTGCAAGAATTCTTTGGTTAGTTTGTTATTGGTTACATCTACTTGAATGTTAAAGTCACCGGCTATTGCGTAAGCATGAGTGGAACTGGCTAGCATTTCTAAAAGCTCTGTAAATTCACTGATAAATGTTTGCGAGCATTCATAACCAAGTCGGTATATTACAACAAATAAAAGAGAATCATTTTTCCTCAACGAAAGACTTGTCATGCAACATTCAAATGACTGGAATTCCTTAATAGGAACTGATTTATGTCTCAAGCCAGCTTTGGTAAGAATGCCAACTCCGCCACCTATCTGCTTCTCTCTCTATTTTGACGGGGTATATGAACAAGTGTATAATTATAATCATTAAAAATTGCTGTAATTGCATCACTCTTTTTTTGGAGCCAGGTTTCTGTCAAAAATATAATATCTGCATTAAAATCTTGAACATGTTCCATAAAAAGAGCAACCTTATTTTGCAGTGATCGGCAATTGAAAAGCAGACAGTTCAAGGAATTCAATGTTTTGTCAGAAGCATGTTTAAATGATTTTCAGAGTCTTTTTTTGCTTCTAAAATTGTAGGACAATCTGGGGAACTGGCTGCGTGTCTACAAAGAGTCTCTGCTAGGTTTGCTTTTTTACAATTAATACAACACATTTCAGTGGAGGTGCAAGTTTCTGTTTTATGACTTTTTGAGCACTTTGCGCAAATATGATCTTGTAAGTGGCACTTTGCAATGTAGTGTCCATATTGTTGACACTTATTGCATCGTTTGATATGAAATTGGTCATACACTTTACATGACTTCAAGCCAATTATAACCTTATCATCGTTACTTATCATCCTGTCCCTAATTGTGATGGATACTCTAACAAATGCTTGAAATATATCAGGTTTATTTTTTAGAGGCTTCACGGCAAAAACTTTGACATGATCATCCTGTTTATCATGTACCATGAATGGATTTAGAAAAGAATTCTGCTTTCTCATCAGGTGTTCAAACTCTTCATTTGCATATGATTTACCTAAACCAACGATGGAAACAACTGTTGTTTTTATTTTTGGAACATGTAATGGCATTTTTCTCAACAATAACTCCTGCTTCAGTTTTTCACGAGCATCTTCTGATTGGCAAACCAGAACAAAATTACCTGTTTTTGTTTCAAATGTTGAAGAAATAGGAATTTCCTTATCAAGAACAATATTTTCAACGTCTTTAATATTCCTGGCATCATCCTTGGGTATTCCAGTTTTATTTATTATTATTTGGGATTCATATGCTTTGAAAATAAATTTTGGACACGCTTGTCATCCTGCCAAGGATTTTCAGGCCTCGTCATAGGGTTTTCTTGTAGTTTTGAGTTTGTCACAAGAATGTTTTTAAATTCTGAAACTTCAGTTTGCACACCTTGAAGCTTCTGTTCTATCTGGCAGAGTTTACTATTGTCATTCTCCGTTTGGGAGACTTCAAAGAAAGTGAGGCATGGATCACAGAGGAAGAAAAAATTTCTTTTTGTAGATGTGGCATTGTATAATTTAATCATTGTATGAGTGCCCCATTTATCTTCTCCACATAGATTTTTGCACAAAGCATGAAACTTTGTTTTACAAATTCTACAAGTCGTAAACTCCTGGTCTCCGACTGCCATCTTGCAAGATTTGCAGACACCATCATCCGCTATGGAGAATTCAATCATATTCTTCACCGTCTGTCTTCACAATCTACAAAAACAACAGCAGAAAGAAGAAAGAGAAACAATAGAAAAATTAATAAAGAATAAACAGATCATGGAAAAAAAAATGGAGCAAAAACAAAGAGTCTTGCTTGGTCTTGAACCGCTGGATCAGAAGACAAAAAAAAAAGTTGCAGCAGCGACACAAAAAAAGAAACCTCTCTGCAACCACCAGACGAGTATTCATCCAATACTCTCGCTTCACAACTAGGCCCTGGTGAAAAAACATCAAAAAGTGTTATTTTCTGCCACAGTCACAAGACCGAGTAGATGTTTTCTGTCATCTAGCTTCCCCACTCCTTATCCCTAGCTACAGAAAGCAAATTTTTCCTCTCCTACAACAGTTACCTTGTTTTTCTTATGATTAACAACCTGTACACAATAACACGTCTGACTACTACTCTCAATTCAACTCAACTCAGTGAGTTGAATTGAACATGAGTGACACAATACAATAACTCTGTGATACTTGCCGAAAGTGTATATATATAAATCCATAACTCAATTAGAAAGGGCGGAAAATAGGAAAAAACCCCTGGGCCGAAATGTTAGCAAAAAATAAAGCGCTTGAGCAAGTAGGGTTGTCTGCGGGATTAAGAGCAGGAAGAGACAAAACTTTGTCGCACTGAGTATAATGAAGCGCCATATCATTGTTCTTCCAACTCACGTGACGCGCAAACAAAAAAGACAATGGAAAAGTGAGCAGGGCCATAGTAACAGAGCAGTCACTGCGGAAACTATGCACCGTTTTGCCTTCCGAGATAGATGGCTCCGACATGTATTTCTTCAAACGATTTGCGACAGCTGATCCGATAAAAGCATTTGGAGTCGTACTGCCTTGGCGGTCAGTGGGACGAAATATGAAGCCAGCACGCAGGTCGATGGACATGACCGAGGCGAGAGAAAGGTAAAGTTTGAAACTAGAGACCGAACAATCTGAACATGCCGGTGCACGACGTACTGCAAGCACGTTGCTGTGGTTGTCCCTAAGTTTCTTCCCGAACACTTGATTAAAGACATATCAAATGCCATCCTGACCGACAAGGACGTCCAAAGCCTTTGTTCTATCCAGGTCCGATCCTCGGTTGTCTGGAAAGAAATCGATGCACAGAAAACTAAATACCAACACAACAGATAAAGTGTAGAATGATCAATTGAAGAATCAGCTGTTTTAAATGGTCGCAAACTAGGACCAGCTGGTCTAAGAACAGTGGCTTAGCCTGTGTTTGAGTTGTGGTATTTCCCCCTATAAGAGCCCTGAAAAGGGGAAACGAAATCGTAAACAGAGACAATACATCGGAGATGTATCTCAAGATTTCGTCGCGCTGTTTATAACCGCTTGTAATAAAAATTCCCAAGTTGCAAAATGGTTCTGGACTCACGGCGCAGGCGCCATGTAGTCTATATGACCAAGTTTCTCGGATGACAATGGGAAACAATTGTTCAATTCAATTCAATTCAGGTTCAATTGTCCGGACAAAAATTCTTGTACCATTAGGTATTGCGAAGTTTGAAGTTCTAAAATTATCCATACAAATCTCTTATAAAAAGTCGCACGCAGAACTTTATTTTTATGCAAATTAGGAGATCATGCAGCTGAAAATGATTGTAAGCTCTCATTATTCTCAGTTGAATGCTGGCTGGTTATTAATTCTTATTCGTGCGTGCGCGGCCAGAATCGAGAAGGCTCAAAAAACGCCATTTTTGACTCGCGACGCGCATGCGCAAGCGAGTAGATGTTGGTGAGTGGGTAAAAATGTTGTGTTCTGTGTTCTGTGTTTCTGTTTACTTTCCCATATAAGGTATGTGCCTCAGATCCAAACGTTCACTTTTTGATATGGAATGAGGCTACCAGGTATGATGTCACTTTGCAAATTTTTCATTGGATAAAATGTAAGCTTGTTGAAACAACAAACAACATGACGTGTCATACTAGATGCTGGGCACGCTGTGGCAGGGCGTAACCACCAGCACGATCACGCACAACGACCGAGCATTTTTGACTCATTGTTGGAAGCATCATGTGAAAAGAAGAAAGTTTTCTAGCTGTATGCTTATGCAACTAATACAACACTTATAGTATTTCATTTTTGTTTTGGAAAATGAAAGTTTTTTAGCGATGATGAAACAAGATCGAAAATTGAAGTCAAAATATTTGCTTGAGTGGTCTCAAAACAAATGCTTTTTTGAATTTGCTGCGCTCAATCCTGAAAATTAAATCCAGGGTTTTTTATGTCCAGGAGTTAAATAACGTGAAAAGTCAATCAAATTTGTTACAGTTTTGCTCAGGGTCAACTTTTAGGCTCGCAAAGTTTGACTTTAAGTTGATATTATTTTCTTCACTTTCTGGATAATACAGTGAAATAAAAGCCATCTGTCGCGAGTCACTTCCAGGTTCCTTTGATTATTTCGGTAAAGAACACAGGAGTTGCCTTCCTGTTTAGCCGGGAATATTGAAAGTAATCCCGGTCCTGAAACTGAGCGTACACATTCTCTTGATAAATAATAATTTGCTGGAATGAAATCTATTATTGCGGAAATTATAAAATCCAGCTATCAAACGTAAATGTCAATAACAAATGTCAAATACAAATGACAGCGCATTCAATCACATCAGATATAGATATCTAGGCTTGGAAGGCACCCGTTTCAACATATCGTTTTAATCAATGCTAGATGCTTTAGTCCTGATTATTGGTTTTACATCACAGTAGGACTGATTTTAACAATGTTAACAGCTGGTTTTTAGACGGTATAGGCCACGAGTCCCCTGATTAAGATTTCCTGTGACGAATTTTTCTGTCTCTGGGACGATAACATTGTGTGCCGAAACTTTAAGGCGTCCGTAGCAAACAAGCATTTAAAGAATATTGAGTGGCTGAATCAGAGGGTTTTCCTTCCCAATCACGCCATTGTTTCCATTCTAGGGGCAGGTTGAGATATAAGAAGTTCAGTACTTGCACGAAACGGCGTATGTTGTCTTGGATAGTAGACAAAAGAAGAGAACAAACGTGTTAAGACAGTTGTGACAGAAGGAGGGAAAGAGAAAACCCTCAAACCCAGCCACTCAGACCGACAGCCAGAGGCCGCGTATTAGAGCCCTTAGTTAAGCCCCCGAGTGACTGAGCAAGAGGAAAAGCAAAGTAAGAATATAGCAAGAAGAGGTTCGACGAGCGCATAGAATTTTGCGTGGGATTGATTTAAAAATATGAAATATTAAAACAGAAAGACCAATGGGGACACGAGAAAAAGTACGACAAAATATTTTGTGTAAAGAACGTTGTTAAAATGAAACAACACAATGAACACTCTTGAGAGGTCACATTTAATTAAAACCAAAATAGAGACAAAACTCAAGAAAAAACTGTCGCATAGTTCTTAAAATAAAACAAAATATTGACGATGCATAGTGTCTTAAAACAAAATGACGATTCATAGGTTTGTTTTGATTCGCGAATCGCAGATTTTGGGAAGGAAAACTCAATTTTCGCAG
This sequence comes from Sanderia malayensis, assembly GCA_013076295.1. Classification (NCBI taxonomy): domain Eukaryota; kingdom Metazoa; phylum Cnidaria; class Scyphozoa; order Semaeostomeae; family Pelagiidae; genus Sanderia; species Sanderia malayensis. Next base: position 650,001 of record RQOL01000532.1, read on the forward strand.
CAAAATGGTTCTGATAACGGATAAAAGTTTATCTCGCGTGCGTCAACTTAAATTATCAGATTTATGAAGAAATTTATGACAAAATTTCAGCATCATAATTAATTAAATACTCAAAACAAGCAACAACATTGCCCCATGCCATGAAGCGCGTTCTGGGCCATAAAGATGGTTTGCAAACGTCTCTCAAACTGTTTCTACAGTCACATGCCTCCTATTGTCCTTCATATTTCAGATGACCATGCCAAAAACATGTTAGAAATGGATATATACAACGCTAATTTGTCCAAAAGCATATTAGGCCCACCGCAACACAAGCAGCACCATAATCAGCAATGAAAATGCAAATAATATTGTAATAAACCTTTTGATGGATAATTATTATTATTATTATTTTACTATACCATAATTAATAATGGCTTGTTTTGAATATTTAATTAACTACTGGTGCTAAAATTTGATTCATATGAAATTGGAGCAGGAGCTTTCAGTAGCCATCAACATTGATTGAAAAAAAAAAAAAAAAAAAAAAAAAAAAAAAAAAAAAAAAAAAAAAAAAAAAAAAAAAAAAAAAAAAAAAAAAAAAAAAAAAAAAAAAAAAAAAAAAAAAATAGGCCATCAACATTGTTTTGAGGCGAAAACAGGAAATAGCTGAGAAAAAGTGATCTATATGACCATATCACGAAACATAATAGTGATAGATGTAAATTCACAAGGTCATTTAGTATTGTACGTCAAATGCAATCCACAATAGATAAAATTACAGGTCAAGGCTGTGTCACAAATCAAATATTCATAAATTATTATAAGTCAGTTGCAAGCCACAATGGTTAAAGTAACGGGTCAATACGCTGCAACATATCAAAAAATTTCATGAATTACCATATATGTAGGTGTAGGTCATCTGCTGGCCATAATTGTTAATTTATAGGGCAATGCAGTGCAACATAACAACAACAAAATTCGTAAATTATTATAGGTCACCCGCAAGACACAATGGTTTAAATTGCAGGTCAATGTAGTGCCACAGATCGAGAAATTCGTAAATTATTACACAAGTCATCTGCAGGCCACAAAGGTTGAAATTGTAGGTTAATGCAGTGCCACGTATCAACAAAGTCATAAATTATTATAGGTCGAAACGGCAAGCCACAAAGGTTAAAGTTACAGGTCAATGCAGTGCCACATATCGACAAATTCATAAATTATTATAGGTCATCTGCAAACCACGATGGTTAAAGTTACAGGTCAATGCAGTGCCACATATCAACAAATTAATAAATTATTATAGGTCATCTGCAAACCACAATGGTTAGAGTTACCGGTCAATGCAGTGCCACATATCAACAAATTTATAAATTATTGTACCTCATCTGCAAGCCACAATGGTTAAAGTTACAGGTCAATGCAGTGCACATATCAACAAATTTATAAATTATTATAGGTCATCTGCAAGCCACAATGGTTAAAGTTACAGGTCAATGCAGTGCCACATTTCTCACCAAATTCATAAATTATTATAGGTCGATTGTAAAAAGCAAGATTAAGGAAAGACACCAAAGTAAAGCTAAAAATGCTATAAACTGTCTAGAAATCCCAAATGAAGAATACAACACCTAACCTAAATGGAAAAGTGACTAAACATAGACGTGGGAATGTGAGTTATAGTGTGGCAAACAGGAAGAATTTTATCGAAAACAGGAAGAAGTGCCCAAGTGGACCTGAAGTGATAAAATTATCTCAGATGGAAAAATACGCAGCCTGTACAAACATAGATGAGAACACAAGAAATGCGAAAAAGGGAAGGGAATTACATACCCGAACCAAGTTATTTGAGGTTACTCACCAGCTGCTCAAAAGGATTTTCGGGCGAGGAGCACCACGTGGCGTTTGGTCAGTTGGAGCTGCTACAACAGCCGGAGACGGTTCATGCTACAGCTACGTTACTGGCGCTGCATTTTCCAAAGAGGCCTAGAGGGCATTATCACCAACAAGAGCTGGAACCTGATGCTTGACATTTGACTCAAATGTTGAAGTCAAAAAGCTGGGCAGCGACGGTTTGAAAATTCTCTTTTTCTGGAGTGCTCAGCATATTGCTAGTTGCTGAAGAAGGGCTGTTTTGCCACGCGCATCTCATTATATACTGCCTAATTCCCCTGAGGGTTATGTAAACAACTCCCCGAGATCCCTAAAAGTCCTTAGGGGCGCATATCTTAGCCTTATTATAAGTTCATAGAAATTCATCCGGTGAGAATAGCCATGGTCAGCAGTGACGGCTCCGAGAATTTCATATTTGCATGATGGGCAAGAAAACATGATCACAAAGGTGTTTCCTCCATTGCGAGGGTATTCCATTGCATTTGCGCTTGGCGGACCGGTGCGATGGCTGGAAAGGCTAGTAGCTCGAGAGTATCATATTTGGTAGGGGGCACCTGTCTTCGCGCTAATTCCGTCCTTAAAGTGAGAAGAAAAACATCGCGAAGAGCTTGCAATAACCTTGCCATTCGCAACAATCCAGGTGCAACATGCGCAGGACTGGATTACTCATCCATTCCTGCAGAAGGTATAGTTTTACTACCTTTAGCATCGAAAAAGCACACAGTCGTCCTGTGTACGTTTGCTTTGCTCGCACTTTTGTATGGACATTATGTGAAGTTGAGTGGATGAACTGAGCAATGACCAACGAATCTTTCGCCTACGACCATACCACCATGAATATACCGGTTTTCGTCTGATCACCGTAGTCAAGCATGGCCGGCCCAGGTCAGTACCTGGATGGGTGACCGCGTGGGAACACCTGGTGTTGTAGGCCTAAAATTTTGATTTCTTTTTTCAAGTTTTACAACAATGATAGCAATCATGCTGACGCTTTTGACACTCTACGGTTCAGCTGTATCGTGTAAACATAATTATGCATGTTTATTTTTGCTGTGATGTGTTGAAATCTTGCGCTACTCGAGAGTCCAGTAGGAAGAATAGCCATGGTCAGCAGTGACGGCTCCGAGAGTTTCAAACTTGCATGATGGGCAAGAAAACATGATCACCAAGGTGTTTCCTCCATTGCGAGGGTATTCCATTGCATTTGCGCTTGGCGGACCGGTGCGATGGCTGGAAAGGCTAGTAGCTCGAGAGTACCATACTTGGTAGGGGGCACCTGTCTTTGCGCTAATTCCGTCCTTAAAGTGAGAAGAAAAACATCGCGAAGAACTTGCAATAACCTTGCCATTCGCAAGAATCCAGGTGCAACATTTGCAGGACATCTGTGGATTACTCATCCATTCCTGCAGAAGGTATAATTATACTACCTTTAGCATCGAAAAAGCACACAGTCGTCCTGTGTACGTTTGCTTTGATCGCACTTTTGAATGGACATTATGTGAAGTTGAGTGGATGAACTGAGCAATGACCAAGAATCTTTCCCCTACGACCATACCACCATGAGTATACCGGTTCTCGTCTGATCACCGTAGTCAAGAATGGTCGGGCCAGGTCAGTACCTGGATGGGTGACCGACTGGGAACATCTGGTGTTGTAGGCCTTGAATTTTGATTGTTGATTTCAAGTTTTACCACAATGATAGCAAGCATGCTGAGGCTTTTGACACTCTGGGGCTCAGCTGTATCGTGTAAACATAATTATGCATACTTATTTTTGCTAGGATTTGTTGAAATCCAGCGATCCTCGTGAGTCTAGTGAGAAGAATAGCCATGGTCAGCAGTGACGGCTCCGAGAATTTCATACTTGCATGATGGGCAAGAAAACATGATCACCAAGGTGTTTCTTCTATTGCTAGGTATCCATTGCATTTGCGCATGGCTGACCCGTGCGATTGCTGCAAAGGCTAGTAGCTCGAGAGTACCATATTTGGAAGGGGGCACCTGCCTTCGCGCTAATTCCGTTCTTAAAGTGACAAGAAAAACATGGCGAAAACTTGCAAAACCTTGCCATTCGCAACAATCCAGGTCAACATTTGCAGGACATCTGTGGATTACTCTTCCATTCCTGCAGAAGGTATATTTATACTACCTTTAGCATCGAAAAAGCACAGAGTCGCCCTTTGTACGTTTGCTTTGCTCGCATTTTTGCATGGACATTATGTGAAGTTGAGTGGATGAACTGAGCAATGGCCAACGAATCTTTCGCCTACAACCATACCACCATGATTATACTGGTTCTTGGCCGATCACCTTAGTCAAGCATGGTCGGGCAAGGTCAGTACCTGGATGGGTGACCACCTGGGAACTCCTGGTGTTGTAGGCCTTGAATTTTGATTGTTGTTTTCAAGATTTACCACAATGATAGCAAGCATGCTGAGGCTTTTGACACTCTGGGGCTCAGCTGTATCGTGTAAACATAATTATGCATACTTATTTTTGCTAGGATATGTTGAAATCCAGCGATCCTCGTGAGTCTAGTGAGAAGAATAGCCATGGTCAGCAGTGACGGCTCCGAGAATTTCATACTTGCATGATGGGCAAGAAAACATGATCACCAAGGTGTTTCTTCTATTGCTAGGCATGCCATTGCATTTGCGCATGGCTGACCCGTGCGATTGCTGCAAAGGCTAGTAGCTCGAGAGTACCATATTTGGAAGGGGGCACCTGCCTTCGCGCTAATTCCGTTCCTAAAGTGACAAGAAAAACATCACGAAGAACTTGCAATAACCTTGCCATTCGCAATAATCCAGGTGCAACATTTGCAGGACATCTGTGGATTACTCATCCATTCCTGCAGAAGGTATAATTATACTACCTTTAGCATTGAAAAAGCACAGAGTCGCCCTTTGTACGTTTGCTTTGCTCGCACTTTTGCATGGACATTATGTGAAGTTGAGTGGATGAACTGAGCAATGACCAACGAATCTTTCCCCTACGACCATACCACCATGATATACCGGTTCTCGTCTGATCACCGTAGTCAAGATGGTCGGGCCAGGTCAGTACCTGGATGGGTGACCGACTGGAACATCTGGTGTTGTAGGCCTTGAATTTTGATTGTTGATTTCAAGTTTTACCACAATGATAGCAAGCATGCTGAGGCTTTTGACACTCTGGGGCTCAGCTGTATCGTGTAAACATAATTATGCATATTTATTTTTGCAAGGATATGTTGAAATCCGCGATCCTCGTGAGTCTAGTGAGAAGAATAGCCATGGTCAGCAGTGACGGCTCCGAGAATTTCATACTTGCATGATGGGCGAGAAAACATGATCACCAAGGTGTTTCTTCTATTGCTAGGGTATTCCATTGCATTTGCGCATGGCTGACCCGTGCGATTGCTGCAAAGGCTAGTAGCTCGAGAGTACCATTTTTGGAAGGGGGCACCTGCCTTCGCGCTAATTCCGTTCTTAAAGTGACAAGAAAAACATGGCGAAAAACTTGCAAAAACCTTGCCATTCGCAAGAATCCAGGTGCAACATTTGCAGGACATCTGTGGATTACTCATCCATTCCTGCAGAAGGTATAATTATACTACCTTTAGCATCGAAAAGCACACAGTCGTCCTGTGTACGTTTGCTTTGATCGCACTTTTGAATGGACATTATGTGAAGTTGAGTGGATGAACTGAGCAATGACCAAGAATCTTTCCCCTACGACCATACCACCATGAGTATACCGGTTCTCGTCTGATCACCGTAGTCAAGAATGGTCGGGCCAGGTCAGTACCTGGATGGGTGACCGACTGGGAACATCTGGTGTTGTAGGCCTTGAATTTTGATTGTTGATTTCAAGTTTTACCACAATGATAGCAAGCATGCTGAGGCTTTTGACACTCTGGGGCTCAGCTGTATCGTGTAAACATAATTATGCATACTTATTTTTGCTAGGATATGTTGAAATCCAGCGATCCTCGTGAGTCTAGTGAGAAGAATAGCCATGGTCAGCAGTGACGGCTCCGAGAATTTCATACTTGCATGATGGGCAAGAAAACATGATCACCAAGGTGTTTCTTCTATTGCTAAGGTAGTCCATTGCATTTGCGCATGGCTGACCCGTGCGATTGCTGCAAAGGCTAGTAGCTCCAGAGTACCATATTTGGAAGGGGGCACCTGCCTTCGCGCTAATTCCGTTCTTAAAGTGACAAGAAAAACATGGCGAAAAACTTGCAAAAACCTTGCCATTCGCAACAATCCAGGTGCAACATTTGCAGGACATCTGTGGATTACTCTTCCATTCCTGCAGAAGGTATATTTATACTACCTTTAGCATCGAAAAAGCACAGAGTCGCCCTTTGTACGTTTGCTTTGCTCGCATTTTTGCATGGACATTATGTGAAGTTGAGTGGATGAACTGAGCAATGGCCAACGAATCTTTCGCCTACAACCATACCACCATGATTATACTGGTTCTTGGCCGATCACCTTAGTCAAGCATGGTCGGGCAAGGTCAGTACCTGGATGGGTGACCACCTGGGAACTCCTGGTGTTGTAGGCCTTGAATTTTATTGTTGTTTTCAAGATTTACCACAATGATAGCAAGCATGCTGAGGCTTTTGACACTCTGGGGCTCAGCTGTATCGTGTAAACATAATTATGCATACTTATTTTTGCTAGGATATGTTGAAATCCAGCGATCCTCGTGAGTCTAGTGAGAAGAATAGCCATGGTCAGCAGTGACGGCTCCGAGAATTTCATACTTGCATGATGGGCAAGAAAACATGATCACCAAGGTGTTTCTTCTATTGCTAGGGCATGCCATTGCATTTGCGCATGGCTGACCCGTGCGATTGCTGCAAAGGCTAGTAGCTCGAGAGTACCATATTTGGAAGGGGGCACCTGCCTTCGCGCTAATTCCGTTCCTAAAGTGACAAGAAAAACATCACGAAGAACTTGCAATAACCTTGCCATTCGCAATAATCCAGGTGCAACATTTGCAGGACATCTGTGGATTACTCATCCATTCCTGCAGAAGGTATAATTATACTACCTTTAGCATCGAAAAAGCACAGAGTCGCCCTTTGTACGTTTGCTTTGCTCGCACTTTTGCATGGACATTATGTGAAGTTGAGTGGATGAACTGAGCAATGACCAACGAATCTTTCCCCTACGACCATACCACCATGAGTATACCGGTTCTCGTCTGATCACCGTAGTCAAGAATGGTCGGGCCAGGTCAGTACCTGGATGGGTGACCGACTGGGAACATCTGGTGTTGTAGGCCTTGAATTTTGATTGTTGATTTCAAGTTTTACCACAATGATAGCAAGCATGCTGAGGCTTTTGACACTCTGGGGCTCAGCTGTATCGTGTAAACATAATTATGCATACTTATTTTTGCAAGGATATGTTGAAATCCAGCGATCCTCGTGAGTCTAGTGAGAAGAATAGCCATGGTCAGCAGTGACGGCTCCGAGAATTTCATACTTGCATGATGGGCGAGAAAACATGATCACCAAGGTGTTTCTTCTATTGCTAGGGTATTCCATTGCATTTGCGCATGGCTGACCCGTGCGATTGCTGCAAAGGCTAGTAGCTCGAGAGTACCATATTTGGAAGGGGGCACCTGCCTTCGCGCTAATTCCGTTCTTAAAGTGACAAGAAAAACATGGCGAAAAACTTGCAAAAACCTTGCCATTCGCAACAATCCAGGTGCAACATTTGCAGGACATCTGTGGATTACTCTTCCATTCCTGCAGAAGGTATAATTATACTACCTTTAGCATCGAAAAAGCACAGAGTCGTCCTGTGTACGTTTGCTTTGCTCGCACTTTTGTATGGACATTATGTTAAGTTGAGTGGATGAACTGAGCAATGACCAACGAATCGTTCGCCTACGACCATACCACCATGATTATACCGGTTGTTTGCCGATCACCTTAGTCAAGCATGGTCGGGCCAGGTCAGTACCTGGATGGGTGACCGCCTGGGAACACCTGGTGTTGTAGGCCTTAAGTTTTGCTTTTTTATGACAACTTTTACCACAATGATAACAAGCATGCTGGGGCTTTTGACACTCTTGGGTTCAGTTGTATCGTGTAAGCATATTTATGCATACTTGTTTTTGCTATGATGTGTTGAAATCCTCCGCTCCTCGTGAGTCCAGTGGGAAGAATAGCCATGGTCAGCAGTGACGGCTCCGAGAATTTCATACTTGCATGATAGGCAAGAAAACAAGATCACCAAGGTGTTTCCTCCATTGCGAGGATACTCCATTGCATTTGCGCTTGGCGGACCCGTGCCATTGCTGCGAAGGCTAGTAGCTCGAGAGTACCATATTTGGTAGGGGGCACCTGCCTTCGCGCTAATTCCCCCCTAAAAGGACAAGAAAACATCGCGAAGAAATTGCAATAACCTTACCATTCGCAACAATATAAGTGCAACATGGGCAAGACATCTATGGATTACTCATCCATCCTGTTGAAGGTATAGTTATACTAACTTTAGCATCGAAAAAGCAAGCAGTCGTCCTGTACGTTTGCTTTGCTCGCACGTTTGTATGGACATTATGTGAACTTGAGTGGATGAACTGAGCAATGACCAACGAATCTTTCGCCTACGACCATACCACCATGAGTATACCGGTTCTCGTCTGATCACCGTAGTCAAGCATGGGTCGCGCCAGGTCAGTACTGGATGGGTGACCGCCTGGGAACACCTGGTGTTGTAGGCCTTAAATATTGATATTTTTTTCAAGTTTTTACAACAATGATAGCAAGCATGCTGAGGCTTTTGACACTCTAGGGTTCAGCTGTATCGTGTAAACATAATTATGCATGTTATTTTTTGCAATATGGTTGAAATCTTGCGCTCCTCGTGATGTAGCGGAGAAGAATAGCCATGGTCAGCAAGTGACGGCTCCCAGAATCTCATACTTGCACGATGGGCAAGAAAACATGATCACCAAGGTGTTTCCTCCATTGCGAGGGTATTCCATTGCAATTGCGCCTGGCGGACCGTGCGATTGGCTGGAAGGGCTAGTAGCTCGAGGTACCATATTTGGTAGGGTTGCATCTGTCTTCGCGCTAAATCCGTACTTAAAGTGAGAATAAAAACATCGCGAAGAACTTGCAATAACCTTGCCATTCGTAACAATATAGTTGCAACATGGACAGACATCTGTGCATTACTCATCAATTCCTGTATGAAGGTATAGTTATACTACCTTTGTCATCGAAAAAGCACACAGTCGTCCTGTGTACGTTTGCTTGCTCGCACTTTGCACGGACATTATGTGAAGTTGAGGGATGAACTGAGCAATGGACCAACGGAATCTTCGCTATGACATAGCCACCATGAGATATCGTTCTCGTAGATCACCGTATCAAGCATGGTCGGGCAGGTCAGTACCTGGATGAGGTGACCGCTGGAAACCTCGTGTTGTAGGCTTAAATTTGATACTTTTTTCATTTTACAACAATGACAACATGCAACATGGACAGGACAGTGTGGATTACTCATCAATTCCTGATGAAGGTATAGTTATACCTACTTTATCATCGAAAAGAACACAGTCGTCCGTGTACGTTTGATTTGCTCGCACTTTTGGGGACATTATGTGAAGTGTGTGGATGAACTGAGCAATGACCAACGAATCTTTCGCCTACGACCATACCACCATGAGTTATACCGGTTCTCGTGTTGACCACGCAGTCAAGCATGGTCGGGCTAGGTCAGTACCTGGATGGGTGACTGCCTGGGAACACCTGGTGTTGTAGGCCCTAAATTTTGCTTTTTTATTTCAACTTTTACTACAATGATAGCAAGCATGCTGAGACTTTTGACACTCTTGGGTTCAGCTGTATCGTGTAAACATATTTTTTCATGTTTACTTTTGCTAGGATATGTTGAAATCTTGCGCTCCTCGTGCGTCCAGTGGGAAGAAAGGCCATGGTCAGAAGTGACGGCTCCGAGAATCTCATACTTGCATGATGGGCAAGAAAATATGATCAGCAAGGTGTTTCTTCTTTTGCGAGGGCATTCCATTGCATTTGCGCTTGCGGACCCGTGCGATTGCTGCAAAGGCTAGTAGCTTGAGGGTACCATATTTGGTAGGGGGCACCTGCCTTGGCGCAAAATCCGTGCTTAAAGTGACAAGAAAAATATCGCGAAGAACTTGCAATAACCTTGCCATTCGCAACAATATTGGTGCAACATGGGCAGGACATCTGTCGATTACTCATCCATTCCTGTTGAAGGTATAGTTATACTACCTTTATCATCGAAAAAGCACACAGTCGTCCTGTGTACATTTGCTTTGCTCGCACCTTTGTATGGACATTATGTGAAGTTGAGTGGATGAACTGAGCAATGACCAACGAATCCTTCGCCTACGACCATATCACCATGAGTATACCCGTTCTCGTCCGATCACCGTAGTCAAGCATGGTCGGGCCATGTCAGTACCTGGATGGGTGACCGCCTAGGAACACCTGATGTGGTAGGCCTTTAATTTTGATTTTTTATTTTAGTTTTACATCGATTATAGCAAGCATGCCCAGGCTTTTGACACTCGGTGGTTCAGCTGTATGGTGTAAACATATTTATGCATGCTTATTTTTGCTAGGATATATTGAAATCTAGAGACCCTCGTGGGTCCTGTGAGAAGAATTGCCATGGGCAGCAGTGACGGCTCCGAGAATCTCATACTTGCCTGATGGGCAAGAAAACATGATCAGCCGGGTGTTTCTTCCATTGTGAGGGCATTCCATTGCATTTGCGCTTGGTAGACCCGTGCGATTGCTGCAGAGGCTAGTAACTGGAGAGTCCAATATTTGGTGGCGGGCACCTGCCTTCGCGCTGATTTTCTCCTTTAAGTCACAAGAAAAACATTGCGAAGAAATTGCAATATCCTTGCCATTCGCAACAATATGGCTGCAACATGGGCAAGACAACTGTGGATTACTCATCCATTGCTGCTGAAGGTATAGTTATACTACCTTTAGCATCGAAAAAGCACACAGTCGTCCTGTGTACAGTTGCTTTGCTCGCACCTTTGTATGGACATCATGTGAAGTTGAGTGGATGAACTGAGTAATGACCAACGATTGCTTCGCCTGCGACCATACCACCATGAGTATACCGGTTCTCGTCTGATCACCGTAGTCAAGCATGGTCGGTGCAGGTCAGTTCCTGGATGTGTGACCGCATGGGAACACCTGGTGTTGTAGGCCTTCAATTTTGATTCTATATTTCAAGTTTTACCGAAATGATAGCAAGCATGATCAGGCTTTTTACATTCCGGGGTTCAGCTGTAACGTGTAAACATATTTATGCATGCTTACTTTTGAAAGGATATGTTGAAATCTAGCGACCCTCGTGAGTCCTGTGAGAAGAATGCCAATGGTCAGCCGTGACGGCTAGGAGAATCTCATACTTGCCTGACGGGCAAGAAAACATGATCAGCAAGGTGTTTCCTCCAGGGGAGGTTAATCCATTGCATTTGCGCTGGACGGACCCGTGCGATTACTGAAAAGGCTAGTAATTCGAGAATACAATGTTTGGTAGTGGGCACCTGCCTTTGCGCTAATTCCCTCCGTAAAGTGACAAGAAAAGCATCGCGAAAAAATTGCAATAACCTTGCCATTCGCAACAATATAGGTGCAACATGGGCAAGACATCAGTGGATTACTCATCCATTCGTGCTGAAGGTATAGTTATTCTACCTTTTCCATAGAAAAAGCACAAAGTTGTCCTGTGTACGTTTGCTTTGCTCGTACTTTTGTATGGACATTCTGTGAAGTTGATTGGATGAACTGAGCTTTGACCAACGATTGCTTCGCCTACGACCATACCAGTATACAGGTTCTCCTCCAATCACCGTAGTCAAACATGGTCGGGCCACGTCAGTACCTGGATGGGTGACAGCTTGGGAACACCTGGTGTTGTAGGCCTTGAATTTTAATTTTTGTTTCAAGTCTTACCACTATGATAACAATCATGCTCAGGCTTTTGACACTCTGGGGACCAGCAGTTTCATGTCAAGACATTTATCCATGCTTTTTTTTGCTAGGATAGGTTGAAATCTAGCGACCTTCGTGAGTGGTATGAGAATACTAGCCATGGTCAGCAGTGACACTAAGGGATTTTCATATTTGCCTGATGGGCAGGAAAACATGACCAGCAACGTGTTTCTTCCAGGGCGAGGGCATTCCATTGCATTTGGTCTTGGCTGACCCGTGCGATTACTGCAAAGGGTAGTAACTCAACAGTACAGTTTCTGGTAGTGGGCACCTGCGTTCGCGCTAATTCCTTCATTAAAGTGACAAGAAAAACATCGCGAACAGATATCAATTATCTTGCCATTTGCAAAAATATCGGGGCAACATCGGCAAGACTTCTCTGGATTATTGATCCATTCCTGCTAAAGGTATAGTTATACTAACTCTTGAATAAAAAAAACGAAGTACACAGTCATCCAGTATGCGTTTGCTTTCCTCGGATTTCGAATTGACATTATGGTTGAGTAGATGAACTGAGCGTTGACCAACGATTCCTTCGCCCATGACGATACCACCATGAGTATACAGGTCTTGAGTGATAAGGGCCTGTTCTGGTTGACCTCTGCAATGGCGCAATTTTTTCTGACTCACTGCGCATGTGAACAAAGTTCAAGCACCGATCATTTGGCTAATCATAGACCAAGGCCACGTGCAACATGGACAAGGGCAAGGTGATTAGCCAATCACAATCAATTATTGCGAGGGCTATTTCATCGAAGCTAGAATGGCCCTGGGTTCGAGGTTGGAGTTCTTCAATAATATGTTGACTCATATCACAATCACATTGTGCGAATCCAACCCATTCATTTCCACATTTTACCCAAACTGTTAGCGTTGGTATTGCATCTGTATACAAATGTGGAGTGAATTGCCATAGCTCCCGTCTGTCAATATCATCATCAATTAAGCAATGAAGATTGAAAGTAATGTTTTTTCCCTATTTTCTCCCCTTGTGAGTATTATTGTGGAGCCATTTTCGATTGTTAGAAATGGTGGATAGTTCTTTCGTACTGTATTCAACAACATTTTGAATATCCACACCAAGCTATGTTCACTCTCATATTGTTCATCAATATCACTATAAATGCTCACATCATCATCTTTATCCACATTTCCATCCACATTATCTTCATCCATGTTGATGTTGCTATCATACCAACGATTGATCTTTTCTGCTTACGTATTCTTTCCCTTTTTATAAATTCGTTCCCAAGGTAGAGCTAATGGGTTTGATACATAGCCATTTATTCCAATTGCATACACAACGAAAGCTTCGTAGTATGTATTCAAATGAATCAGCGATGAATAATCCTCGTTATCTGTATTAAATGATTCAATAATTTCCATGTAATCGCTGTTAATAGAACATTCATCTTCACAACCTATTACTTCATTAGTAAACGCGACTGTTTTATTAAAGTGATACATGTTGTCCGCCTTCTCTCAAAGCCAGTTTTCGTCCGACTTTCAATCGACAATCTAATAACTGAACTGATATTAACCCAACGTATAACTACTGAATTACTGACACACAACACACATGTTTCCGGAATTGATTTTCACAAAAGGTTGTGTGCCGGACTTAACACAACGTGACGTTCTAATTATTACCGATACCGACTAAAGTATACCTATTCGTTACACCATCCCCTCTTTTAAACGTTATACAAATTTAATATTTGACGAAACCATATTCTACTACATAACAACTATCGTAAATCTACTAATTAAATATAAATTGTTCGGTACATCCAAAAAGCCCGGAGGCAATGGCAAAGGAACATCGGTTCCAGTACGCACCAAATTTTTGATTGCGATAATACCAAATAATAAAAAGACAACTAATTCTCAACTCTCGTCATCTCAATGTACTTGTATTCTTCTTCATCTTCGGGTGTGGTATAGGTGTAGATTCGGAAACCTCTTTCGTCTTTGGCACGACTTTTCAGTCCATGAACCACTGCCACTTTCACACGAGCTCTACGTTTCTTTCAGTCGATCACAGCATAGTTCTTTCTTTACTCTTGAAATTCGGACATCAATTTTCTTTCTTTTTGTCTACGCATCCTTTTTCTGTCTGCTGTCGACGTTTCTCTGCTCTGTGCCATCCGCTTGCATGTTGCAAAGAAAATGTTTTCCAATCCAAAAAAAAGAAAATTAAAATGTTCAAAGGGTTATTAGGACCCGGAGGCATAAATTGGCAAGCAAAGGTGGATTTCCGATCATCAAACTGCTTTTTCTACTTTTAAACAGCTATTTTGCTCTGCCACAGTTTTATCCTACCCTCAGCTTGACCAAGAATTTATTGTTCAAACCGATGCTTCCGATCAGGGTTTAGGTGCCGTTTTGGCACAGAAAGATTTTTATGGTCATGAACATGTGATCAGCTATGCGAGTCGAGCATTGAATGACCGTGAGAAAAACTATTCTGCTATGGAAAAAGAGGCTTTGGCAGTCGTTTTTGCAACGCAAACTTTTCGTGTTTATCTGCTGGACAAACCCTTTCAGCTTCTTACTGATAATCGTGCCCTTGCGTGGCTTCATTCCGTGGAGGCCAGAGGTCGACTTGCTAGGTGGGTTATGAATTTACAGCAATTTGATTTTACTGTTCAGCACCGGAATGGTTCAGAAAATGCCAATGCTGATGCTCTGTCTCGTTTTGGGCCTAAATTTCCCACGGATCGATCTCCTACCCCTGTTCAAGCAACTGCTTCACATTCTATCTGTTTTGTGCAACTTACATCTGACTGCAATGTACAAAAGGAGCAACAACAAGACCGTGCTATCCAGTCAGTCATACAGTTTAAACGTAATTATATGCCAAAGCCAAGGTGCAAGTTCGACATCCGTACCTTGGAAGAGGAGGATACGGGAATTTACATAGGTTTCTGGAATGTGCACGCACAAGCGTCAATTTAGGTGATCAACCACATTTTGCATTAATAAAAGAAGATGAATGGGAAGATAGAATTAATGATGTATTGAAGGCATTGTTCAGGGAAAGTTTTTCTGATAGATGCGGGAACATAGGACGGTTTGCTGTGATACTGCTTTGGGCAGAGAAGCAAGTTATATATCATCTTTCAAAGAAACAATATGACATTGCTAGTTTATGGGCAGATTGTTTGCTTCGTATCATTAAGTATGATGATGTTGATATACCTGAAAATGAATTTTTCTGATGAATTATGTGTGTGTGTGTTTTATTTATGTATACAAAAGTCTATATAAGGAATCCATTTGATTATAATGATGATAATTATAATGGCTCAAGGTCGGAGGGGGAGAAAGCGAATCCATTCGCGAAAGGGGAAGTCTAACAGAAAGAGATCTAGAATGCTTATAGGTAAGGAGCTCTTTAAGAATATGCAAAATTGGATTGTGAAAACAGTTATTGCAACAACACCACTACCAGGATTACAGCGAGAGTTGAAACCAACAATATGGAAAAAAGGTTGGAAAAACCCAAAACCCCTACAATTCACCCCTAGAGAATTTTGGAGAGCTGCCGGAGTACCGCAAAAAAAACGCGATAAGTGGGTATATGCAGATGAAGAATTTAAGAAATAGATTATAAAAGAAGGAGGAAAGCTACAGTTTAATAGCTATGATATAATCATGGGAGTGGATATATCTGCATATTTATGAGGTCAGATAAAGGGAGTGAATTCATGAATAAAGATTTTCAAGAATTGCTGAAAAAAGAC
This sequence comes from Sanderia malayensis, assembly GCA_013076295.1. Taxonomy (NCBI): domain Eukaryota; kingdom Metazoa; phylum Cnidaria; class Scyphozoa; order Semaeostomeae; family Pelagiidae; genus Sanderia; species Sanderia malayensis. The sequence continues at coordinate 665,642 of RQOL01000532.1, forward strand.
AACATTGGATTCTACACAGCTAACAATGAAGTAAAAGCAACCATTGTAGAGAGGTTTAATAGGACGCAAAATGGTCGCATGTATCGATACTTTACCGCAGGAAACACTGTCAGATACATCGATAATTTACAAGAGTTTGTTCATTCTTATAACAATAGCTACCATCGATCCATCGGTATGCGACCATCAGCTGTGAATAAAAGCAACGCTAATATTGTTAGAGAGAAGTTGTTTGGAAAGCAGATGAGAAGGAGACAAGTCAAGTTGGTGATTACGTTAAGCTGAGTCTGTTCAAAAGGTTGTTCAAGAAAGGTTATTTACAAAATTATACTGAAAAAATTTTTAAGATTAGCAAAGTTTTTAAAGAAAGGCTACCAATAATGTATGAAGTTGAAGACCTTAAAGGTGAGAAGGTGAGCGATCGTTTCTACAAGGAAAAGCTACAACTCGTGTATTTACCAAAACGTTTATTGTTGAAGAGGTTCTTAAAAAGAAAGAGCGAAAAGGGAAAAACATCTATTTAATAAGATGGCGAGGCTATCCACCACAGTTTGATGAGTGGATTGATGAAGCACAATTGGAGGCGATATGATTGATGAGTAATTTGATTTGGTCCTTCTTTCAGGATTCACCGCTGATAAAAACAAGTTAGTTGATTATATGGTAACTTTACCTCATGTATTCAACGTGGATTGCAAGAGAAAGTGGGAAATGGGATTATTACAAATGACTCTACCAGATAGAGGAGAGCAAAGATTGTATGATCAATATTGATTCTCAATTTCAAATGAGTATGCCGTGATCACAGATAAAGAGGGTAACATGATAAACTGGGATTATGTGGATTTTTTATGAGAAAATCTTTCTCAATAAAGACATCATCAAGACAAGAGATAACACTTTCATGTAGTATGAATTCAAGAGATTATTCAATGACATGCTATTGGATTTTCCTGATTTTAGTTATCAGTTAAAGAACATGTTATCAGTTTCCTTGATTGGGAAAGGTAGAGTTTGAACGTAACATAACGGGTCGTACATTAAGTATTGATCTGATTATAAAATAGGAGATGTGGTGCGACCTCTGCAATGTATGGATTTGGTCATATACAAAAAGAAATCTGATGGGGGTTCAGTTAAAGGAGGGAAGATCAAATGTTTAACGAGAATCAAAGATGGTGTAAATGTAAATTTACATACAGCTATAAATGTGAAATGTGATCTTCTAGAAAGAAACTATCTTGGTGGAATTGAAATTAAACGAGTATTGAGAAAGCTGTCGTTTTATGATGTACATCTTGATACCTATGTGCGATATTTTGCTCCAAAGAACATAGTGTTTGCTCCCTTGGAGAAACTACAATTTCAACAAATATCTATCAAGTTGGATGATGATGATGATAATCCTATAAATCCAACATTCTTCTATTCATCTAAACAATATACTGGTGAGACATCTATTACCGTAAGGATCAGACCTGTAATTTGAATATGTACGTAACACTAACCAATAGAAGTGTAGCGTTAACTCAATCATTAATGGGTGTTACGAAATGCAGAATGATTGGATGTACATTCTTTCGAAAGGATGTGAGCGTAAATCATAATGTCTTTACCGTTTGTTGCAACTTTATTATAAGTGGAGACATCATTCCACTATTGGGATTGGTGGTTTATGATGATGATAGGAAAGACACCATTCACAAAGTAGCTATCAACCCACCATCATATGATGTTATAACTTCAAACATAAAGTCAATCAAAATTAGAGTCTACGATTGGGAAACACTACAGGATATATCTAATCAGTTTGAAGGACAGTGCCGGATTGACTTACAATTCAGTTAAGATGATCAACGATTTCTACTTAACATGTTCATTTGATAGTGACTTTAATTCAGCAATAAAGCTTAAAGAACCATTACATCTTCATGGGAAATGGGAAGTGGCTTTAGTAGAAATGTTATATGAGCTGAGTGATATGATTGAAATTGATAAAAATTCCATCGGAAACTTGTAAAATTGCATGTATCTTTAGGATTGCATGTATCTTTAGGATTGGAACGGACAAGGTTAGATTCAGTGATTTAATGCTAAGACAAAAATATATGTTGCCTGCCACGACTTGCAATGAGGAGAATGACAGTCTTAACAAGAGATCGATTCATAAAAACAACTCGTCAACTTTGAAAACACATGAAGAATCATCATCAAGCGAATATATTAGAATTAGAAATCTGACCCCGACCACGCGGACCAGACACCATGGGTCGTTACCAGGCTCCCTAACTGACTGCGCAGCGGCACCATGCCAAGAGCCTGATAAATGGGTGTATGCCTTTGTATGGGGTGTGGAATTACCACAAAATACAACAAAAAAACTAAATTTATCAGTGATAAAAGTAATAAAAGTTTAGCGTTTTTCACATATAGCAATGAATATGCTACCAAATGGAACCTAGCAGCAGATAAGAGAGAATATAATTTTATATTATGCAACCTGGGCTATCGAGTCTTTAACAGTGAAGAAGTCCAAAAGATGACGATACGAGAAATAGTGCCTATATTAAGCCATAGTTATTAAACCAAAACATAGCTTCTTCGGAAGATGCTTTTAAGAGACATGTTGCAGAACTTGGATTACCATTTGAATACTTACCAGAGTTTTCCATCGTTGATTCTAAAGTGAAAAATTTTCAAGTATGTGAAAAGAGTGATCTAAGGTAAAGGTAAACATCTTCGGCTTTGTTAATCATGTTGAAGAATATAGTCATAGTATGAATAATGTATACGGGAGAGATACGAGATGGATCCCATGCCCACTTGATGGTGAAGATGACATCGAGAAGCATAGTGTGAAGTTGGTTGAATTTGAGAACTTGTTCTACTATCCATTACTTTACAACGACGTCAACGAGTTTGCTATAAAAGTGTTCAATGAACTAGGTCAACTTATAAGTTCTATAAAACGAAGCCATCGTTTTTACTTCATTTCAGAAGGAAACATGTTTGCTCGATCAGTACACAAGTCAACCCTCAGATCATTATATGAGTTCCCAATTTACAAGATCACCCCACCTCCATCTTATTATCCCAGAAAGAGTGGTCGAGGCGTTGGTACAATAATAAAGAGAGCAGCACCTGTAATGAAAAGAATCTTGAAACTTATTGCACCAAAAATAGGAAAAGCTGCTAAGAGGGTAGCACTTCCGGTCATCAAAGAACATGGAGAGAAAGCTCTCAAACGCATAGCTGCTGGAGAGAATGTGAAGAAAATAACAAGGGAGACGACAAAATCCTCCCTTCGTGGTAGCAAGTGGAAAGCAGCTGATGAGGTTGTGAATGTTATGAACAAGGATGTTTTGAATGATGTGAAGAAACAAGCTACGGAGGAGCTAGTTAATACCATGAAAGGAATATTCGTGCCAAATAAAGCTATAAAGAGTGAGAATAACAAGAAGAAGATTTTACTGAAGAAACTGTTGAAGAATAGTCTCGCAAGAAAATGAGCATCAAGACAAGTTACGTACAATGTCCAAGTGAAAACTTGGACTTATTCTGTCAACCGGTCATTCAAAATGATATTCTCTACTTTACGGATGTTGAATATTTTCCACAGACAGCTGCTCTAAATGCTTCTAAACAGGCAGTCGTTTCATAATCATTCATACTTCATTTCCCCTCTATCAATTAAAAATGCAGATGGAACAGACATTGGAAAAACAACGGGGGATTTAGTTGGAGTAATCAATAATATTGGTCAATCATTGTGGAACCAAATTGAGTTTGTGTTGAATGACACTCCTGTGACGGAGTCGAATGGTATGTATGCTTATCAATCATACCTGGAAACAATTCTCACATATGATGAAACTAGAGATAAGAATTACTTGAAGATGACAAATTGGGTGAGTGATACTTCAGGGAAAGAAAGTGCTGGATATCCCACTACTGCTTCTACCAAAAACCCAGGATTAAATGAGAGATCAGCGCCATTTGATAACAGTGCAACCTTTAAAGTGATGACAAAGCCACACGTGAATATCTGTAACCAACTCAAATACCTACTACCTGGAGTTCGCCTTCAATGGAGATTGAGTCCAAACAGTAATGCTTTTTGTTTAATGAGTAAAAATGGTGTTGCAGTGAACCTACATATAAAAGAAGTTAAACTGGTACTGCGACATATACACATTAATGTTATCTCAAGAAGTTGGGCGGTTAGCCTACCGGCCCGGATTGCTTGAGTAGAGAAAGGCATTTACGGTCGGTGATTCCGAAAACCATTCCGGCCGGTACACCAGGCAGACTTTAACTGGACGGTTAAACTTCGAAATAATGATGAAATAACTCAAAAACAATAGAGAGGAACAGGGAGGGGGGAGAAATTGTGTTCTTGCTACGAGCTCCAGCGAACAATGATTGAAAAGGCTACTTAACGCACAACTATAAGCCTTAGGGTGTAGTCTAGTTTAATAATACTCTCTGCGCATATGCGCCGTTCGTCAAACAAGAAGCACGAGACTGACTGACTGACAGTTCTAATGGGCCCCCAGGTCTCACCGGTATGTTGATGAGCTGTGTGTAACGATTGGTGCTTAAAGCTTCTGTCGATAATTGTTTAATCCTTGTAATATATCAGTGTCTCCATCGTATCCTGTCGTCTTGAACCTTGTGATATTGTCATTTCCGTATTTTGTATTGAATTGTAAATGTGTTGAAGTCCCGTGACGTAAATGTGTTGTTTGTTAACAGTGTTATAATTCATGTTCTGTGTTAGATAAGTTAGTTTTAAGGCCTGGTTACACTGTAGATAATAAATTAGATATTCCTCCAGACATACCACAAATAGCCTGTCTGATAGATATCTTCGTGTGTAACATAACGCAAGATATCTAAATTCCAATTAGCGGCAAGAAGCAAACTGTCAAATCGTGCTGTGAAATCTTGATGAATAAAATCAAAACTTTTTGATTTTATTCATCAAGATTTTCCCAGCATGATGTGTCAAATCGCGAGACAAACAAACACCGACTGTCTCGCGTTGGGCTATTACTAAAAGCGGGAACGGGGAACCGTCGGGGAACGGTCGGGGAACGGAATAACCTGGGAACGACCGGGGAACGGTCGGGGAACCGTTGGGGAACCGTCGGGGAACCGTCGGGGAACCGTCGGGGAACGGTCGGGGAACGGAAGTATGAAAGCGTTTGAAATTTACCAGCTAAATAAATGCGGAAACGTTTATAGAACGTTACGAAACGTTTATCTATTATAACTGTAAATAAAATTGACAGTCTTAATAGGTAAACAAGGTAAACTTTATATATAGTTTTAATGTATGTAAACAACGAAAGACCAGATGCATTTTGTGAATGTGAATATCGCCCGCTTTGATGACTTCCGATTCGCTGTTTGTATCATCACTCCGTCCAATGTGAGCTGTCAACAAGGTCTGTTCAACACCAATAATTTAGTGGTCAGGGGGTAGACTGTAATTCAGAATTAATGACTCGTCTAATCAATAACATATAATGAAAAAATATACTATGCCCCATGAAACAAACTCGAAGAATGTAGAAAGGGTGCGCCATCTTATAAGATAAGTACGCGAAGTCTACGCACGTCATCTCTTCCTAGCAAATAGGAACACAACACACACTAACGCCTAGCAGTTACAACAAGTAACATGCTTCCCTAAGTTCCCCTCATTCGAGTTTTGCCAGTAACACAAACTCCACCTCTTGCTGAAGATAACAGTGAGTTTTATTTAAACAAGATAAAGTTTTAAATTTATTAATAGCCAGCAAAACACAATAAGATCTTTCATAGAATAACTATGTCATTTCGAAATGTGTTCGCCAGGGGGTTTCTCATCGCAGCACGTTTAGTTAGATTCAAAGAGTGCAGTACGCGTGAAACCTGTCGAGCAAAGCTCCTGAGAGGCAGAACAAAAGACGAAAAAACAAAGACTTCTGACACCGATGACAAAGGCCAAAAAGTGGAAATAGGAGGTTAAAAACCCAACGTCCGGTCCGCCTGATGATGTTGTTGTATTCTTCAAAAATCCTATATTCTAATTCTATATATCTTACATCATGCTCAATCACATTTTTCTAATTCTACATATTATAAGATGGCCCAGAAAAGATAAGATGGCGCATCCTTTCTACATTCTTCGAGTTTGTTTCATGGGGCATAGTATATTTTTTCATTATATGTTATTGGTTAGACGACTCATTAATTCTGAATTACAGTCTACCCCCTGACCACTAAATTATTGGTGTTGAACAGACCTTGTTGACAGCTCGCATTGGACGGAGTGATGATACAAACAGCGAATCGGAAGTCATCAAAGCGGGCGATATTCACATTCACAAAATGCATCTGGTCTTTCGTTGTTTACATATTAAAACTATAAAGTTTACTTTGTTTACCTATTAAGACTGTAGATTTTATTTACAGTTATGATAGGTAAACGTTTCGTAACGTTTTATAAACGTGTAAAAACTTGTAAATCTCAAACGGTTTCATACTTCCGTTCCCCGACCGTTCCCCGACCGTTCCCCGACCGTTCCCCGGTCGTTCCCAGGTTATTCCGTTCCCCGGTCGTTCCCCGACCGTTCCCCGTTCCCGCTTTTAGTAATAGACCTTTTCCGGCCATAAAATGATTTGAGGTTTGAATTGTAGACTGGACGATCATACATGTTTTCTTCTGAAATGAAGCAAAAACGTTGGTTTCGTCTTATAGAAATATATAGGTTGATCCAGCTCATTCAACACTCTTATACCAAACTCATTGATGTCATTGTAAAGTAAGGAGTAGTAGAACAGGTTTTCAAACGCCACTAAGTTCACACTGGTGCTTCCTGATTGTTAAAGGTGCAAACCGTAGTAATAGTGTGCTGATGTTACCAACTACTCTTTAATCTAATGGTGTACAATATATAAACAAATTTTTCCCCTTGGCATTAATTTGAAAATCTTCATCACCCATTACATCAATCGTTCTCTCGATTCCATCATATTTATAATTGGATAATGGTTTGCCGTCATGTTCACCAACAAGTGAATATAGTATCCATCTCACATATCTCACATATACATTGCTCACATTAGTACTATATTCCTGAACATAGTCAATAAAACCAAGAAGGTTGCATAGATCTTTGCCTAGGATCATTCTTTCTACATACTTTAAAAATGTGATCTTGAATTTGGAATCAATGGAAAACTTTGGTGGGGATTCGTATGTTGATCCAAGTTCTTTAACGTAGTTTTTGAAATCATCTTCAATAGAAGCTATGCTTTGATTTAATATAGATACTCTTTCTCGTATTGTCATCTTGTGAAATTTTAGACTCTCTGTGACTTAATATGGTAAATTGTGTAATACAATATTATATTCTCTCTTATCTGCTGCAAGGTTCCATTTGGTAGTTTAATCATTGCTATATTTTTGTCTTAGCATTAAACCTTCAAAACCAACCTTGTCCGTTCCAATCCTAAAAACACAAGCCATTTCCCAATGTGATTTGATGTGGAACTGGATCAATTTTAACACTATCACTTAATTCATATAACATCTAAATTAAAGCTACTTCCCATTTACCATGAAGATGTAATGGCTCTTTAAGCTTTATTGTTAGATTGAAGTAGTCATCAAGTGAACATGATAAGTAGAAATCGTTGATCATCTTAACGGAATGGTAAGTCAATCTGGCACTGTCCTTCAAACTGATCAGATATATCCTGTAGTGTTTCCCAATTATAGATTCTAATATCAATCGACTTTATGCTCAAAGTTATAACATCATATGATGGTGGATTGCAGGGACGTCACTTCATAATTTTTTTGGGGGGGGGTGTAAACAGTTTTGCCCTGCGAAAGTTTTCCTCGTAAAACGAGTAGATAGACTAGGTACGTAATAGTTTTAAAAACCAAAGCAAACAAAAAATCGATATTTTGTAAATAAAAGTCAACATAAATACTAATTTTATTGAAAGTCTTCTCATTTTTTTCTTGCCATGTTTTCAACACTTTATCAAGCCGGATAGTGTCTGTTAAGTCTTTTTCACAAGCTATTAGAATTAGATCATTTAATCATTCATCTTGTAAACGGCGCGCATATAAATGCGTGGCTGCGAGCGATCTTTCTGCGACACGATCATTCTATCCAATACAACTAGATCATGCGAATATTAAATGCTAAATGGCTCGGCGAGGTGACTTACGTCCCTGCCATTGAACCTCGAGAGTCCTCTCACATCTGTGAAGTCTTTCTTCTCCCCCTAATCAACAACAGGAAACGGCACTCCTCAGGCCTCAAGCACTGAGAGTCCAAAGGTCTAATATACAACAAATGCGAAACGTCCTAAAATAGATACAAGCACTTTCACAAGCTACTGGTACCTAGCCTAATCGTCCGACAATAGTTCCAATCTGTATACCCTCGTGATTTAAAACATGATAGCCTAAATATCGAAATTAGCAGTATTACAATCTTTCATTTTAGATCGCAGCGAGTTTTTAACAATTTTAAGTTTGCTAAAGGTTCAGTTTGCCTCTGAAAATAACTTTTCACAACACATTTTTATAAACGTAAACTTTGTCTCTGCTCTGATAACTAATGATTATTTTCAAAATCTGCAAGCACCTTTTGGAATTTTAAATCGGAAATCGCGCGGAAATCTTAATCAAAAACCGTAAATCCTCGAAAAAGCCCCCACCTCCGAATAAGCCCTCCCCTCGAATAAGCCCCCATCCTGATAATCATTTGCAGGGATATTGAGCTCAAGTTTCCGGCATTGAAGTTGTTTAGTGAATGTATTGCAAATAACAGTAAGTTTAAACCAATAGCTTTATTGATTGGCTGCATCGTATAGCTTTTATTTTGCTTAATATTGAACAATTATCCAGCTAAAATTTCGTTTTCGCAAATAAGCCCCCGGGGGCTTTTTCGAGGATTTACGGTATGCTACGTCAGAATACACCACGTGAAGGAAGACATAGAAATACGGAAAACATAGTAATTTACGGAAAATGGAATGGAATAAAGGGCTCGGGCTGAGGAATTTACATTCATAAGAAGATGTGTATTGAACATGACAATGAAGGAAATAGAAACTGAAAAGTTTGTGAAACTTGAGTTCTAGCTAATATTTTTTGCCCTGCGAGAATATAATATTTATTTTAGTTTTGCCCTGCGAACTGCGGTTTTTCAGGATTGGGGGGGTAACCACCCCCCAAACCCCCCCAATAGTGACGTCCCTGGTGGATTGATAGCTACTTTAAATTCAAATTCATTTAATTCAAATTCATTTAATTCAGCAACAAATCACAGTTTACAATTTAGTGTATTTAAAGCTAAATAGAGGATAACGTAAGATTACATCATAATTTTATAAAAATAGTTGCCTAGGACGCTGAGAGAACCGAAACGGTTTTCGAGCCCAGCGCCCTATTTAGTGAATAAAAATCTTTACAATAGTGTTGTTATTGGCAAAATGTAATACAAAAGTAGCAAAAAATCATTTTTACAGTGATAATGTAAAAGTAATCAATAAATTTAGATACGTTTAATATATGATTTATTAATTTCAAAGATTTTGAAAAATTTTTTACAAGCAATCAGAAAATAAAAGAAAATAAAAGAAACAAAAAAAATCATTTAAAAGAAAAAAATGAAAACGTGATTATTGGGACTGTAGGTATATGGTTGAAAATCAAGAAGAGGGCTAGTTCATTGAAAGTGTTGTTATATTTGTTTAAATTTTTTATCTTTGGAATGAATAAGAAGCAACAGCTAAATCTATTGCAATAACCATTTTCGTAAAAGGTTACAAAACAAAGTTTTGCTTTTGATTTCTCTTAATTCGAGAGGTAAGCTATTCCAAACTTTTACTCCATTATGTGTAATAAATCTTTTTTTTGTAATTAGTTCTAACCATTGGAGTTGCAAAATGTTTTTTAGTAGCCTGGCGGATACGATAGCCGTGCTGAGAGGCTGTTTTCTCAAAAAATTGGCAAAATATTGAATTCTGATTATTATTGTTAATGTCAAACATATGAATAGTATCTTTCCTACCGGTATCATATACTACAAATCACAATAGTGGAATGATGTCTCTACTTATAATGAAGTTACAACAAACAGCAGACACTCTTTAATGTAAGTTTACATCCTTTCGAAAGAACATACATCCAATCATGCTACATTTTGCAACAATCATTAACGGACGAGTTAACGTTACAATTCTATTGGTTAGTGTTATGTACTTATTCAAGCTATAGGTCTGATCCATTGAGTAATAGATGTCTCACAAGTATATTGCTTAGATGAATAAAATAATGTTGGATTTATAGGATTATCCTCATCATCATGATGCTTGATACATATTTGTTGAAGTTGTAGTTTCTCTAAGAGAGAAAAGACTATGTTGTTTGGAGCAAAATATCGTACATAGGTATCAAGTTGTATATCATAAAACGACAGCTTCCTCGATACTCGTTTCTTGCCAATTTCACCAAGGTAGTTGCTTTCTAGGCACTGTTCTTCAATCTGAAGTAGTTGCGTAGGTAGTTGCTTTCTGCCATTGGTGATTTACTTGTTACCATTTCTGCCAGGATTCGCTATCTGAGCTGCGAAAATCTTGTTGCAATACGTGTCAGCAACGAGGCAAAATTGGACAAGAAATGCAGAAATAGATATGATAAACATCACTACGAGAGAGCTTCAAGGAAAAGAAAACAATTAATCAATGATACTTCCAATGTTGTGTCTCCACCAAAAGCAGACTCAGATAGTGCTATCAGAGAAGGAATCGTTCTTGCAGAGATCGTGGATTATTTGAAGAGTTCTAATGAATCATCGGCAGCTATTCCAGTGTATAAGCTCAGTGATATCAGATCTTTATATTCCCAACGACTGAAGCAGTATAGTATGGCTCTCCAGATGTTTGCATTGAGAAGATTCACAGTACGCGCTTGAAAGAAAAGACTCTCAGCCGTATTCCAGAGCTACATGAGAATAGAAAAGGAAGAGATATCATACTTACTTTTAAGGAAGAAATTGGATCTGCTATTTATACAGCATGTAAAAAGGACTGCGAAGAGGATGGAATTTGCTTGTCATCTGCAGCAAAAATCGTCAGAAAGCAAATACTTGAACAAGATCGTGCAGATGAGAAAGGTTTATTTGCCAAAGGTTGCCAAGAAGCATCAGTCCCCAGGTCATTTGTTACTTTGATAAGCACGATAATTGGTGGCACAAATATGGCAACTACTGACAATGTAGCAACTGCCGAAATTAAAATTGCACTGACCATTTCACAGATGATTCAGCTCAATGTTGTTAAGCACAAGCGCCGTAAGAGTTTTAAAGAAGGTCTTTTCACAACAGCTGCAGTGGACGATATTGACCGCAACCCTTCTTCGACCACTGCAGTAAAAGCATTTCATGGTACCATTATCTCTATTTTTCAGCATCCTGATACAGCTTTGGAGCCCATGCAAACCGATTTAAAAGTTGACATCGAAAATTCATATACAAAGATAGAGCTACCAGAATCCTACACTCTTTCACCGACCAAAAAAAAATCCTGAAAAATATCCATTACAAGCTGTAAACTGGAATAACGAGTCCACTCATGAAGCTAAGGATGATATGAATGATTGGTTAAATCACTTGGTGCACCTAAATGAAGAGGACAGCACGAGTGACATCAAAGATCATTTCTCTTGGTCAGCCTTTCACTCAAAAAATCTGCAATTAGTCCTGTCAAATCTACCTCAAAGCTGCTACCACTACTAAACGAAAGCGTAAACTCAACTGCTATGTTGCGACATATCATGGGAGTTGTAAAGAAGATTTTGTTGAAGCTCAACCAACAACAAGCCGTAGTATTAACCCAGACCAGCCCGTATATGCCCTTGGGAACCAAGTTCAGTGGATGTACCCTGAAGTGTATGGAGAGAGTAACGTTGTAATGATGATGAAGCATTGCATATAGAGTTGGCTTTGTTAAACACAATTGGTGATTGGCTTGAAGGTGGTGGCTGGGTGGAAATCCTTGCAAAAACTGAAGTAAATACGCCTGGAAGAGCTGAATCGTTTCTCTCCGGTAGCCAAGTTAAACGTTCAAGATATGCCCATCAGGTTTCTTGCGCAGCTCTTTCTCTTCTTTCTTCAAGAGGCCTTCAAGCGCTGTGAATCTGGTCTCCCTTTTGATACATGGTTGCTGAAGAATTCGAAGGAATCTATGCAATTCAAATACTGGGTGACGGTGACAAATCTTGAATTGATTCTACTTCTGCTCGTCAAAAATATCAGAGGGTCAAACTTCCAAGTGTTCGTGAACGCCTTGGAGCAAATAGCACCATGGATGTTCTCTTTGGACTACACTCATTATTCACGCTGGCTTACAGTCTTTATCAATGACATAAAGCGGCTCTCAGCAAAGCACCCAGCAGTCCACGAAGAATTTAAAAGAGGCCATTTCACAGCAAAAAATAGCTGCAGGAAATTGTCAAGCATATCAGAAGACCAGGCCCACGAGCAGAACAATGAATTGGTGAGGATCGACGGAGGTGCTATAGGAATTCTCGACAATCACATATCAATGATGAAATGTATCGTAGCACGCCCGGAAATTTCTCGCCTATTGCATTTATTTGAAATTGAGGGGGGTAGAAATGAAGAAGATCTTTGCCACTCAGGGGTTCAGCAATATTGCTTAGGTCTTTGCCACTCAGGGGTTCAGTAGTATTGTGTAAAAATGTTGAACCATGCGTATTTTGCTAGAAAATGTTGAAATCCAGTGACCCTCGTAAGAGCTGTGAGAAGAATAGCCCTTGTCAGCATTGACGGCTACGAGAACTTCATACTTACCTGACGGGGAAGAAAACATGATGAACAAGGTGAAATAGTTTATATAATTTATGTAATATTTGTATCTTTGATCTTCACAGATTGATGACAGTGCTCAATGCATACTCAGAGCGTTTATAGTAAACAAACAAAGAAAAACTCTTTTATTCTGCTACTGGCAGTTTCATGTCTTACTTTAAGACAATCCTCAGGCAACTAAAAAGATTCGCAAATAATATGGTTCAACCCACCTTTTAATAACAACGTGGAAACAAATGTTGGCAGATGCTTTCTCAACATGATACAAATTCATTTTCCACAAGGTCATAAGCTCCATAAGATTTTTAACAAAAACACTGTTAAAGTCAGCTATAGCTGCATGCCGAACATCAAATCAGTCATCAACGCCCATAGCAAAAAAGTTTTGTCATCTCAACCGCAACCCGACGAAAGAACGTGCAACTGCATTCGTAAAGAAAGCTGCCCCATGAGCCAGAACTGCTTGGTGTCGAATATCGTTTATGAAGCCACTTTAACAACAAGTCTACCCGGATACGGAGAGAAAAAGTACATCGGTCTCTGCGAATCAACGTTCAAGACACGGTATAGTGCACATAAAACATCTTTCAATCTTGAAAAATACCGTAATAAGACAACGCTTTCAACAGAGGTGTGGCGAATCAAAGATGGTGGTGGGATCCCAAGCATTGTTTGGAGAGTCATCAGGAAGTCTAAAGCGTTCACTCCAGAATCAGGTCGTTGTGCACTCTGTGAAGCTGAGAAATTTGAAATCATTAATTTCCCTGGAAGCAACCTGCTGAATAAGCGATCCGAAATCATGGGCAAGTGTCGACATCAGCGCAAATTCGAACTTGAGCTTTGTTGAGACGAACAGATCTGACGTCGATTTCGAAAACGAAATCATTGGAACGTTTTTAGTTTGTTATTGTAACGAATCTTTTTAGTTGCCTGAGGATTGTCTTAAAGTAAGACATGAAACTGCCAGTAGCAGAATAAAAGAGTTTTTCTTTGTTTGTTTACTATAATTTATGTAAGAAATTTTACAGTAAAATGTCAATCATTTTAGCTAAAAGCGAAGCAAAGGAAAAATAATTTATATAAGGATTCGTTATGATATCAAAGTAACTTTACCGACTGAGGATTACGCAAAAATATAACATGTTGTAGAAAAATCCCGTGAGAACCAGTTCATTAAATTTAAACAACAACTGCATGTCAAATTCGATAAACTTAAAGAGGAACAAACTGATACACATCGAACAGAAAAGACTAAAGTTGATAATTCTCAATTCCTGCCTGTCATGAATTGTTGTTAGAATTTTTGTAGCCAGATAAATTAATTAACGTTTAGGTGACAAGAAGCCAAATCAATGGCGGGGCGCCACTATCTATGCGAAAATGACTTAACATGTTATAGCATAGGAACGCGAAGACGGCAGTCGTGGGGTGGTTTTCTGTCTTTGAACTTCCACCGTCATATAGGGCCAGGGCGCACTATCCTCTGGATTAACTTTGTCAAACCCGATATTCCCTCACTAGTTAGACAGCCTGATCACATCACAAATATGAACATAATGACCATATGCACTCTGCAATCAGATATGAACGTTGTGTTCATATCTGGTATACGTGTTATAGAGTGTCCTTTTTACATGAAGTACATAGTATGTTGGGTGGTTGCACAGATTCTTCTTCTTCTGTTGTTTTTGTAATGGCGGCGATTGGCCTAGTTGCAAATTGTACATTGTATTGTAGGTAGTATTAAATGATTTTTATGTAGAGTTGTAAATTATAGGATTCGCATTTAAATAATAGAACATTCTTGAAGAAGTTTAAGCATTTTGGCTTTTTCCAAGAGCTGGATGAATGGGCAAATAATGCTTTACCTCCTGCACAAAAAACGAAACGAAGAACTGAAGAAGAAATCCCACGTTCATTGAGGTTTAATAGAGATGTTGAAATTAGACATTACAATGGGAAAATCCTGCAAGGGTTTACAAACGTGGAAAGGCTACTGGGATAAAAGAATCTAATGGTATAATTACACCAAATTTAATTTCTAATAAGCTTAGATACATAAACATAACCTAATAATAGGAAGCAAAATCGTTTTAATTTCAATTGAGTGATAAACGTGTTTTGACATTTTTAAGCAAGCTCTGATGCAAGTTATAGTGATAATTTTGATGAAGTGCCCGGAGCACATTGAATATTCCATCTATAGGCAAATACATACTTTATAATACATTTTTTGTATTGATTTAATTTGTTAAATTTCACATTGATGGTTGCTTTGAACATGAAACTATGAGTAACACCAAAATTGGGTTTTTCTATTCTCATGCTGCAATTAAGTGCAAACATTGATAGACTACCCAGCTCTTCTTCCTGATATCAAGTGAATTTCTTGTAGCAACATCAAGCTCAATGCACAATTGCATGTCAGGGTATTCATGGCAAATCATTGATGTAGCATTTTATTTTGTCTTGATGTCTAGTGTTTAGGCTTACAAATGCTTAAATTTTAAATATTCCTATCTCAAACTGTTCATGGAAGGTTATTGTGGAACTGGAAAGGTTGGGAACAGAGTTTCCTTCTTTGAAAAAAGAAACACAGTGGTAAATGATAAAGAAAACATTGAATGAAAGTTGGCCTTAAGTCAGAGAAAGCTTACTTCAACATAATATGCTTGCTTAGTGATTGATCCCAGATAATGCTGCCATTTGCAGAAACTGCAACATTCTTGATGCAAGTATTTGGTGCATGTCATGCCTTAAGCTTTTTTGCACTGAATGTGAGAGTAAACTTCATTGAAAGTTAGCTTTTCTCAAGAGACACTGTTGGCTTAATGGCTATTCCCAACAAATAAGAAATGGATTTACAGTAGTTGAGAGAGTGATATTTGTATAGTTGGTCTTGTGATTACAGTCTACTTTCGATAAGTGGAACCCCGGATAAGTGGAACTTTTGTTTAATGGAACCAATTTCTCTGGTCCCTTGGATTTGCATCAACGAACCTATAATTCGGATAAGTGGAACATTCGATAAGTGGGACCATTTTTTCGGTTCCGTGCAGGTTCCACTTACCGAGAGTATACTGTAATCAATTGAGCAACGAAATTGCTCGGTAAACTCGGTAAGCCGGCCAGTAAATCTCGTAACGCACCTATGTTACATTTTCAGTTCTTTAGATCGTGAGACATTCTGAAAGCTATCGTGTTTCTCAGATACGTCAAGAAATAGAGTAAAGCCGAAGAAATCAATGTTTTCAAGGAAGATTGCTTTGAAACATGTGATTGAAAAATATAACACCACAACGAAGCTGGCAAGCAATGCAATGCTACGTTGATGTTATTTATGGAGACGTCATTTGTGGCAAATTTCCCTGGAATAATGAGGATGGTTCGTTTCAATGATTGACTTAAATTACTTAATTATGTCCCCGTATTCCTAAAAAAGACCACTGTTAATAAGCACGTGATGAAATAATTTAACGTATAAAAATCAGTTGCTTTGAAGATTCGCTAATGCTCATGCTCCTTTCAACCCCACGTACAGTGGGTTAGCTCGCTACGCTCGCTTGTCTATCTATTATCAAGAAACATTGACTGATATATTATATTGATAAGCATGTGCTGGTAAAACGATGTAGGGAAGAGCTCTCTTGTGCACTGAAAAAATGTCAGTTGTATAAAGAGAAAGTGAAAGTGGCAGAGTTGAAAATTGTAAAAATTGACAATAGAATTCAAGATTAACAGCATAATTTCGTGTTTTACTATGCAAATATCTTGCTTATTAATGCAATTTGTGCTTATGTTGGCTTAACTTTTTCTTTGTTAGAAATAAAGAGTTGTGGAAACGACTTTGCTTTTGGTTCAACTTCATACAGATTTACTAAAAATCCAGTATATGTAAGTGCTTTTAAGTCAATTGTTTTATTATATATAACCTATTATACTTTTCAATTCAAAAGTAATGATGATCATCTGACCAAGTTCGCATTCAGTGGCGTAGCCAGAGGGTGGAGATTGGGGGGGGGGGGGCAAACAGGCATTTTTTTGGCAAATGAAGCCTTGTTTTTTTGTCGTACCCCCTACAAAATTTATTGCAGATTTGCACTTTTCTCAGAGACCAACTTTCTGCGAATTGGGGGGTGGCTACCCTCCTTGCCCCTCCTCGCAACGCTACTGTTCGCATTTGACCAACAGAATTATTATTTGCTGCTCTTTACGGTTTGCTTTGCAACCTCCTTTTGGGATGGTATGTAACGATCATTTTTGAATATTTATACTGAATGCCCGTATGTAGGATGGATTGGATTAAATGAAGTCTCATTCAGAAGGCGAAAGAAAACTTTCATTCATAAGTTAATTTTTGGAAAAGTGGGAGCTAGTAAGATGTATTTTTGCAATGAGCATGGGGAAAAACTGTTGATAAGGGCGAAGTTAAAATATAAGCCTTGCTAACTTTTTATTTTGATTATTATTGCAAATTATCTGAGTAATATAAAATATAACGGAAGTTATATTTTTTGGACAAACGAAGCTAGCGCATGCGGTAACGTTCATGACGCCCAATCATCTTGTGGGTATGGCCACTATATGTGAAACTAGATGTGAATTATTATCGTGCATAAAGCTATGCACAATAATTTATTGAAAAATGATTCATTTCTATCATTGTGAGCATAAAAGCCGTAGAACGTCCTTGGGGTCTGTTGACATTGTTAATTGTGAATAATTGTAAAGAAGAACCTATTTTCACTTCCAAGTTAGCTATAAATGGGTGAGTCAGCTCTATTTACTTATTCATTACAATTATTACCGCTTTTTTGCTTAAATTCATAATATTTTAGATCTTTAGAAAATGTGGCGCATAGTCTTTCTAATAAGTGATTGCTGATAAATAAGGAAAACTGCGGGAGATTTGTTTAAGAAAGCCAAGAGTCCTATAAAAAACTGCTTAATTCTAGAGTATACAAAAATTGTGGTGGGTGAGGAGATACTTTCCATATCTTTCGAAATCAAGTTTACATTACTGGATTTATAAATCGAGTTCCCAACAAAAAAGAAGGTTTGAAAATCATTTTTACATTTTGACGCAAGAAATTGTTTAAAGATGCAAAAATGAGTCAGAAGATGCACAATAACAAACTTGACATGCTATGAGTCGCATCCAACTAATCGATGTTTTCTGGAATACGGTGCGCGTTTTGATTATCAAAATTGTACCAGGCAAGTTTTTATTTTCGGATTTGCTTTCTCCAAATTGTGGTAGCTACAAATGAAAGCTTCATATTTTATAATGACGAATGACCTGAAGTATCGGCAAATAAGCTTCGAACTTCACATTTTTGATTGTTGTTACCAGAAACAAAGCCAAAAATTGAACAAAGCACAATATGTTATTTTCAGTTATTTGTGGTGATGAAATTATTCCATTGTGAGATGTTCCTAAGAGATTTTGTCTTTAGTACTCTAGCTGCATTCACGCATCATAAAAGCTATTTCTTAATTGAAATAGGTGGAATCACTTTGAATAACATTCGGAGTGTGATGTAAGTTAATGTTTAAAACAACGCTAACTAACATCAACAAAATAATTATTAAGATACAAGTCAGGTTAAATAGAAGATTTCTAGTAAGTTCTATTTTAAGTACCGGGATTATTATAGATTACATCCCAAAAAATGCCAACAAAGTTTTGCGGCCCAATTGTTTGGGGGCCCTTGGTTTTATGCAAAGGTGCACACCGTACGTTTCCCACTGTCCCGTTGTTGCATCGAAACTATACCATTTATCGCAGTTACACGGGTTAAATTTATTTGTTCTAATATATTCCATATCCCTCTTTCATCCCATTTGACTGAAACGTTTCAGTTTATCGAAACGAAAGTTTGCCGAACTTTCGGCTGGCCGAAAAGACCTGCGATCAAAATTTGCAATACCCTTGAAAATATCTACATTTTCTAAATAGTCTTCCACCACAAAAAGTGAACTGCTTAATAAGCTCATTGAATGGGCTGGAACACGAGTTAAAATGTAAAAGCGCACCATGACACCATGTCACAACGCTTGTTTTTATTATTATTGTAAGCATAAATAGAGTAAAGTGAGTAGAGAAGGATTGGGAGAGCAAAACAGTCCGTCAACCTCAGAGGGTTAAAGAGAAGACAAGTGCTAGCTGCAGTGGCGGCCTTGGGCCAGCCGTACCGCACCTTACGACAAAAACTCGTTGTCTTTATTGTGTCTAAGTTGTTTCGTCACTATTCAATAGTATCTCTGAAATTTCTTGGAAAAGTCTTGACGAGAGTGGTTTTGAAACAAACAAGTGAAAAAAACTTACAGAGTATCTTCGCAACATCAAAAATGTTCGCCAATGCAAACTTGATCCATCTTTGTTTTTCGCGTTTGACTTCAATCTCTTTAATGCTGATTTTATTCTCCGGTTGGCAGCTGGGATTCAGATCACTCGTGGACAAACAAAATTTATCAAACAGAAATACTATGTACTACGCTACAGTGTACTTACAAGTTACATCAGTTGCGGCGGGAAATCTCGAGTAATCCCGTGTCTCTGCTGGGAACAGAGTGAAAAGAACAAGAAGGAAGCAAGTAAGGATAATTAATTTAGAAAATTTTGGTTCTGGTGCTGCTGAATCTTGAACTGTTATTGTCTCTATCATTGCACTCTATCATACCTAACGTCACTCCAATCTCGCTATCCTGAATCCTTATTAACATGATATTCAATGCTCACACTCACATCTCCAGTGGAATCAGTTTTAAGAAAAAGAAGGTATTTGGGTCATTTTCAATTATTTTAGATACTTTAATTTCAAAAAGCAATGAAAATCAATAGCGCGACAAAAGAAAAAAACAGCCAAGCAAACCATCTGAACATTAATGTTGATGTAAGAAAACCAGAGAAACCAGAAAAATCCCAAAATTTTTGCAATCACAAAATAATGTTCATCTGGTAAATCAAAATTGAAAACAAATAAAAAACCATAAATTTCATTTAAGAACAAACAAGCTTAACCAACTGTTAAAACTTAACCGTTTACGAAATCAATAGAATATGAAAAACAAAACGTTTCACTTAAAGAAATACAGACAGAAAATGTACATGATTATCAGTAAAAGAGTAATTGTTACAGATTGTTATTAATTGGATCATATGGCAATAACATAACAATCAACAAATTAAAATAATTTAGAGATTCTAGACTTGAGTATAAAACATCCAATCCAATATTATACTTAAGGTAATGTGATTGGATATGCTTCTCCATCTTTAACTACATATGAATTTCCATTCTCCACAATGAGATGTGATGTAGAAGAAGCACCAGATGGAGAGAAAGTGATAATAGAAGAAGAGACAGAAGTTGTTAGTAAGGAAACTGAAGGTTTTGAAGAAATAGCAGCAGAAGAAAAACCAGTGGTTGAAAGTGAAGAAATAGAGGACTTTGATAAATGACACAAGAAGAAGTAGAAGGCCTTGAAGATGTGATAGATAAAGGAGCCGAAACAGAAGAAAAAAAGACTGAGAATGAGAAACTGATGGTATTATAAAAGAAGATACCTATATAACTTGAAAAGATTGGCCATTTTCGCCTTAGGGACTTCCAAATCTGAAAGCAATAAAAAGCTGACTTATTGCTTAAAAAAGATTGCTTTCTGTATTACAAAATAGAGATCAAGTAAACTAATATGTGCCACTATCAGAATAACAGAATTCATGTAACAAAATGTAGGTAGAATTGTAGGCCTAAAAGTGATAAAAAATTGTAAAAAGTTCCTTGGTGATTTCGCTCAATATGTTAACAAAAGTTGTCAGAAATTAGATTTAAATAAACTTTAACTACTAAGTAACTTACCGAGATTATTCTCATAATCCCGAAAAACAGTTGCATTTGGCTCCATCGTAGAAAAATTGTGAGTTGTGATCAATTATTGAGAGAAAAAGAGAATAAATGAGAAAGGGTAAGAACTTGGTGTGCATTGCGCATGCGATGTGTATTACAGAAACACAACTGACAACAGCACTTACAACATAAACCAGATATGAACACAACGTTCATATCTGATTGCAGAGTGCATATGGTCATTATGTTCATATCTAGGAAGAGACCATGTTGAGTTAGAAGGTGTTTTTCATGTTCTACAAACGTGATCCAATTATCGCTTGGATGACAACATTTCAGGGTATGTTGATTATTTGCAACACGTCATCGAACTGTCAATACTCGACAGCGTACACAAAACAGCACACTCTTTTATCTATCTTGGACTTGCTTGTTTTGAATATTTGAATATTGAGAATTTCCAACATTTATTTTATACGCGTAACGATGAAAAAAAATGAAAAACAAACTGAGAGAAATCTAGATACTTGGCACCAGCCACAGCCACTGAATTTCGGAACTCTAAAAATACGTTCAAATGTATACTGCCTGGGCAGTGACAAAAAACGCAGCAACCAGTCCAGCAAAGTGTGATGACAGTTTCAACTGTACAAGAAAAAGTTGCTAAAAGTAAAAAGGCTAAAACTACAGAACATAAATTGCACTGTGGGAGAATTGAACCATTTATTATAACTTTGAGTTGAGTAAAAACAACTTGTTTACAACGCTCATTCTCAAGAATTTTAGTCGCGTGCTTGCTATTGATGTGCTTCATTGTATTTTCAAGGTGTTAATAAATGATAGAGCCAGATCTGCATGATCATGCTGGTTTATCAGAGATTTTCCAGTGAAAGTGCAGCTCTGGGGCTGCGCGACGGAACCTTTGAAGATTTTCCATCACGCCCCCTTTGTCGAGAATTCATTTTTCACCGGGCGCATCTGCATCAATTAACTTATTAGTGCGGCCCTTCTGTGAGATGTCGACGTACATCAACTTTATCGAGTTTTTCAGTGTGGTGCGCCCTCCCCCATATTTCTACATATATTTCCTTTATCTTATGAATAATTTAAAGTGTTCATCTTCAACTTCTGTCGTAATGGGCATTACCGATGGCCATGTCGCAGGTTGCTTTTAGGGTACCATTCTGTTTCTCTTCATGGATGGCCATATCTTCATTGGTTTTAACACCTTTTGCCCATGACGGTATAATATTCAGTGAGTAAACTCATTACTTTACTTTTTACAAATTTTGTTTACGCAGCCTCGCTATGGTGGCATTTCTCATCACCACGGAAATTTATCTCTTTATAATATAATATTCTTTAATTTATATAATCTCGTTAGAGCCCTTTACGACACTTATTTTAAAGTGCAATAATATGTCTTCGCATATTTTTATAAAGGGTCTTATAACACGGCATACGTCAATTCTCCTTAACCAATAAGAATGCGGCAAACACACTCGTGACTAACACCTAGCATGCAGAACAAATCATCTGTTTTCTAATTCTCCCATCACTCAAATTGTGTGTGTCGTGCTAGAGACACACGAATTCGAAATCTGATTCAATGGCAATGATCCTGGCATTCGCAATATAATTGGTGCCACATCGGCGAGACATCTCTGGATTATTCATCTGTTCTTGTTCAAGGTATAAAACTACTTGTTGCATGGAAAAAGCACGCGATCGTTGCACGTGTACTTTCGTCGCACTTTTGTATGGGCATAATGTGAATTTGAGGGGATAAAATGAGGGTTGAGCAACGATTCTGTCGCCTACAACCATGCCACCACTATACTGGTTCTCGTCCAATCACCGTAGTCGATCATGGTCTCTCCAGATCAGTACCTGGATAGGTCACGGCCTGGGAACACCTAGTGTTGTAGGCTTTCCATTTTGAATTTTTTTTAGTCTCAACATGATGACAGGAACTTTGTGCAGGTTTTTCCCACTCTGTGGTCCAGCAGTATCGTGCAAGCGTTTTCAACCATGCGTAAGTTTGCTAGGAAATGTCGAAGTCCAGCGACCTTTTTGAGAGCTGTGAGAAGAAAGGCTCTGGTCAGCGGTGACGGCTACGAAATTTTCCTATTTACCGGACGGGGAACGTCGGGAACCCCCATTAAAATGGATTGCAATTACTTTCGTAATACGAGGGTGACTTTTAAAACTTGAACGATCGGAAATTTATCTCTTTATAATATAATATTCTTTAATTTATATAATCTCGTTAGAGCCCTTTACGACACTTATTTTAAAGTGCAATAATATGTCTTCGCATATTTTTATAAAGGGTCTCATAACACGGCATACGTCAATTCTCCTTAACCAATAAGAATGCGGCAAACACACTCGTGACTAACACCTAGCATTCAGAACATATCATCTGTTTTCTAATTCTCCCCTCACTCAAATTGTGTGTGTCGTGCTAGAGACACACGAATTCGAATTCTGATTCAAGACAAAAATTTCCCGCCATCCCACCCTCCTACTGTCACCTAGCGTACCTTTTTTGGATTGATTTTATTATTATTATTCGTGTATCAGATATTTATAACATTTTGTAAAAAAGTCATATAAGTTCTCTAAATTCAACTTAATGTTACTGATATACTGAAATGCGATAAGACATAACAAAACTGGAAAAGCAAAAGTCTGGCATGCTAGGTGTCCTGGCAAAGTTAATGTTGTAAAAACTATAATATATCTACGTACGGCAGCATGATCAAAATAAAATTAAACACATATTGCATAATCAATAAATTGAAATGGTTCCTCTGGTGGCAAGCCTCACTCATACGACCAGGTCAGATTTTGTTGTTGAAATTGTTTAATTTGATTGGGGATCTCCAGCATCCCTTCAAATATCAACAACATACGTCACTCGCATTTTAAGTCGGTTCCGGCATCAAAAAAACGTCGACTCACTCACAAACACGCCGCCTGGCTCCGGGGCGCTCCCTCGTGCTCGAGTCAGATTTTTTAAACTATTGACGAAGGAAAATAGGACTCTAATTTGTAAGGTGTCTGGGAGGCTATGCCTCATGATACCTATGCATCGCCTGGTAACGGGGCACTCCCCTGTGCGCGAGGCATGCATTTTCAAAACTACGATTAAAAGAAAACATGATTGCCTTTCAAAGGTGTCCATGCCACCTTGCGCCTCATGACGCTTACGTATCACCCGGTAGCGGGGCACTCCCCTGCGCGGGTGGGGCATGCGTTTTCAAACTACTCACAAAAGAAAATAGGTTTCACGTTTAAATGGTGTCCGGGAGGCCCTGAATCATGATACCTATGCATCGCCTGGCAACGGGGCACTCCCCTGTGCGCTGGGCATGCATCTCAAAACTACGGTTAAAAGAAATCGTGATTTCTCTTTGAACGGTGTCCAAGAAGCCTTGCCTCATGACGCCTACGCATGGCCTAGCAACGGGGCACTCCCTGTGCACGGGGTGTGCTATTCAAAATTTGTTTGCAGGTTGTTTTATTCATGGTTTTACCTGTGCTAACTACTCACACCCGTTCTCACATAAAATAGTTTCATTTCTACGCCGTGGCCATCAGCAAGTGCGCGCTCAATCCTTAGCTCTCACTTTTCATAGACTCAGCGAATTACACTTTACAAAGGGGGCTCAGATATTGAATATAAGACTCCCCGCGTAGGCCCGATGAGACGTTTGCTGCCATGAACCATTTCCGCGTACTCCCACATAAAACTTTTGTTGTTTTTATTGTATTCTGTCTCCGCTGCCAAATGCTAAAGTTAAGTTCGCCTCCAACTACACTTGGGACGAAAAAGGGATTAACAACTTGGTTAAAGATGCTGTATTGAATTTGTCTAATAAAGAATTGTAATTCATCACAAACAACATTGAATCTTGGACGCAAATTTGTACCTACTCCAAACAGAGTTCCCTGTATGGACATTATAAAGAATACGGAAATAGCAGCTATGAATCTAGAACGCTTGAAAAACACGAGGAGGCCGAACACGTACGGAATGAAGTAAGCAACTGTCTAAAAGAATCTTTGAAGAAGAATCTGAAGAGCAATCTCACGAGAAATCAAAAACTTGCGCTCAAAGAGTTAATATCCAAAGATAATACAACGAAAGTTTACCCTTTTAGTAAAGAAGCAGGTCTCGCTTTAATAGATGAAAATGATGCCATCCAAAAGCTAGAAGAGCAAGTTGGTGAATGCGCCGTAATTGATAAAGACCCAACAAACTCGACTGCAGAGAAATTTAGAAAACTTCGTAGATTAAAGAAAGAGGAAAAGATAGATAAAAAGATGTTCTACGATGAATATCCATCCGATCCGATTCCACCGAGAATGTACGGAATGTTAAAGGTACATAAACTGACAAAGAACTATCCTTTGAGAATTATAGTTTCAACTATTGGAACCCCTTCGTATGGCACATCGAAAATACTAGTCGATATTCTTCAATCAACTCTCAACAAACATCCAATAAGGATAATACATTCAGCAAAATTTGTAACGGAGGCAACGGAATGGAATATTTCCAGCGATGAATACCAGGTATCATACGATGTTGTGGCACTATATCCATCCGTTCCTATCAGCAAATCTATAGATGTTATTTTTGATTTAATTGCATCGGACTTTGACGAAATTCAAATTAGAACGAAGTTATCAAAAGCTGATATACGTCAAATGATGGAGTTGTGCCTTTCAAAACGTTATTTCTTGTGGAGGAATAGAATCTATACAATAAAGGATGCAGGCCCCATTAGTTTATCGTTGATGTTCATAATGGCAGAGTCGTACTTACAACATCTTGAAATAAAAGCATTACAAGAAGCCTTGCACAGCAATATTTCACCAATAACGTTTAGAAGGTATGTAGACGACAGTCACGCTCGATAACTCGATATCTCGATAACTCTCAAGACGATAATATTAAATACACCATGGAACATGAGAACGACGGAAAATCTCTGGCTTTTCTGGATATCAACATTCATAACAATGGTTCTGGTTCTTATGACTTTAACATTGATCGTAAAGAAGCAACAACGAATGTTCAAATTAAAGATAACAGCTTCATTGACCCCAAAACCGGCATAGGTGTCTCCGCAAGTTTTTTGGCTAAAGCATGGAGAAACTGTTCTGTTCAATATAGAAACAATGAGTTCGAGTTTTTGATCAAAATGTTCACGGAAAACGGACATAACGAGAACTTACTGCGTAAAATCAAAAAGGAGTATGTTCCACCAGAATTCCGTTCTGATATTACAGAAGAAACAGAAACAAAGCCTTTTGTCAAGATTCCCTGGATAACTAAAATTGCTCCAAAATTGAAGAAAATCTATAGAGAAAAGGGTTTTAAAGTAATATGCACTTCTTCGCCGAATGTAAAATTAATATTATGCCGCAACAAAACAAACTTTTGGCGAACAGTTCACCGGGAGTATGCAAATTGGATTGTGCGTGTGGGAAATTGTATGTCGGAGAAACTAAGAAAAAGATTTTAACAAGAGTACTTGAACATCAGAAAGACTCGTTTGAGGGTAACTGGTCAAAATCTGGTGTGACAGAACACTCCAAGACTTGCCATGGACGCTTCAATTGGTTAAATCCAACAACTCTCCAGAGAGAAGACCAACATTTTGCTCGGAAAATATCAGAGGCCCTTGAAATACAATGTATTAAGACTGGCCCAAACGAAGTAGATGGTACGAACAGAGATACTGGTGTACATCTATCTTCTCAATCATGGAGGAGCTTCTTTCACAATTGGAGAAAAAAGGAACCAGGTTTACCGCGCCGAAAGAGTTACTGGGATCGGAGAAGATCTCCAACAGGAGAAGAGAAGGCACATTGGCAATGTCAGTCAACCGCAGCTTTTGCGGATGGCAACGTTCGACCGAAGAACACGAATCGTTCCAAAAGAGACGCAATTCAGCCAACCGCCATTGTGCCTGAAGATGGGAGCTTTTAATAGCTCCCGAAAATTCACATAATACAAGATCATAAGGTCAGTAACACTTCCATCAAAGGTGTTTTACATAAATTATATAAATTATTTGAATTAAATGCTGACCTTGAGGATGTCGCTGAAATCGGATGAACAAAGTGTTTTTTTCAGAGCGATGTCATTCAATTGCACTTGGGCCTGGCTGAAACCTGCGATTACTGAAAAAAGGTAGTAACTCGACCGTATGATTTGTGGCAGTGGGGACCTGCGTTAGTGCTAGTCCCCTCCTTAATTGACAAGAAAAGCCTCACAAACAAATTGCAATGACCTTGGCATTCGCGATATTATTGGTGCCACATCGGCGAGACATCTCTGGATTATTCATCTATTTCTTGTTCAAGGTATAAAACTACTTTTTGCATAGAAAAAGCACGCGGTCGTCCTTTGCACGTTTGCTTTCGTCGCACTTTTGTATGGGCATAATGTGAATTTGAGGGGATAAAATGAGGGTTGAGCAACGATTCTGTCGCCTACAACCATACCACCATGTCTATGCTGGTTCTCGTCCAATCACCTTAGTCAAGCATGGTCTCTTCAGGTCAGTACCTGGATAGGTCACCGCCTGGGAACACCTAGTGTTGTAGGCTTTCAATTTTGAATTTTTTTTAGTCTCAACACGATGACAGGAACTTTGTGCAGGTTTTTCCCACTCTGTTGTCCAGCAGTATGGTGCAAACGTTTTCAACCATGCGTATGTTTGCTAGGAAATGTTGAAATCCAGCGACCTTTGTGAGAGCTGTGAGAAAAATGGCTCTGGTCAGCGGTGACGGCTACGAAATTTTCCTATTTACCTGACGGGGAATGTCAGGACCCCCCGTCAAAGTGGATTGCAATTACTTTCGTGATTCGAGGGTGACTTTTAAAACTTGAACGATCGAACGAATTTGATGCTGTTGCTAGTTTTTTCTTGTTTTAATGTTACGTTTAGGAATAGTTGTGAATTCTCGAATCAGTGTTATGTTTTTGGGCATGCATGCTTCTTTGCAACAAAGGCCTTTTGGCCCGAGTTAACATTTGGCACCTCCGACGGGACTGATTTATTATACTAATTATTTTGAAAATATCGTCAAGAAAATGGCTTAAAAGTTACACGGGAAGATATGGAATTGGACAAATTGGAAGTCGAGATTCTGGGTCGCTTGTACTTGTTAGAAGGCGCCGTTTTGACTCGTTTATGTGTTCATTTGAAGATCACTGAAGATGGGAAGACCAAACGCAAAGTCATAAAGGAGATACGTTCGGTCATCCCACTGATTTCAAGTGGAGAGGATGAGACAGATATTCGTTCATTTTTGGAAGCTCTAATGGAACTTTTAATTGCAGAAGTGCCACCGCTGGAAGAAGAGATTGACTCCGACAATGAGGAATCAGAAACAGAATTATCGAGATTAAAGAGAGAACAAGAACAACTAAAAAGATAAATCGCTGAGCTAAGTAAAAAGGCAAACAAGTCGAAGGTAGGACAGGAAACACAATTATCTTTTCGGATGGCTGGAGAAAATTCATTGATTAGGAGAGAATTGAACATATCAGGCACTATTTGTCAGCCAGGGGAAATAAATAAATTAAATTTTATTTCTCTCATCCACCAAATAGAGGGTGCTCTGTCCAAGGGCTAGAGCGAAATTGAAGTGAGGGAAGCTGTTATAAAATCGATAAGCCCTGGAATGACACTTCCCCGATTTTTGGAATGTACCCCCGATTTCTCTCCACTGAAGCTACGAAAAATGGCTCCTTCTTGGCTCCCATTACAGGGAAAAATCCTCCACAGAGTTATATAAAAATATTTTAACTCTAACTCAGGCCCCAAATGAGAATGCACAGGCATTTCTTTTTCGAGCTTTGGACCTGCGTCAACTTGTAATTTTTACCTCAAAAGAAGCCAACTCAAAAATCAAACATGACCCGGAAATTATCCAAATATTGTTTATCCATTCAATAGAAACAGGACTTTGTGACGAGTCAATTAGATCCAAGCTGAGATCTTTTATCCAAAACCTCAATATTTCCGATGAGGAATTAATTGGTGAAATGAACATAATTTTTTCCGAAGAACAGGCAAGGGATTCAAAATTTGGGAGAAGACCTCAAAAAATTTCCACATGCAAAATTGTTCAAGTTACCACCCAGACCAGACAGACATCCTATGAGTCAAAAAATTGTAATGCAGCTGCCCCTGAAGCAGAAAATCATTTTTTGGCTGCCCTGCATACCGTCTAGGCTGGACTAGCAAAATTACAGGCATCATTTGAAAAGTATATGGTCCAATCACCCAAAGAATCAAAGGACAACCCTACGCAAACAAGGCCTTACTTGCGCAGCTGCGAAGATTGCAAAAGTCGTGGTACACCAGAAGATTGTTTCGTTGGTAGTGACTCTTCTCATGATGCCCGAGGTTGTAAGAAACGAAACACCCAAAAAAACGGGAGAGCGCTGCGGTCAAACAGTGGCCGACCGTAGCTTCTAGGAGTAAAGAGCCCCTAACTTGCCATTTTTGCTTAAAAGAACACTATCAAATGTAATTTCGGCACCTGTGGCCAGTGTAAAACTGATAATCATTGTACGAAAAATTGTCAAAAAATGGACTGGTCTGGACATAAAAGCATTTGTCAAGCCATAGCAGAGAGCTCAATGAACAAAAATTACGACGACAAAATTATTGGTTCCTCTGAAGATGATTTCTTTTATTCGTGCCATTTGACTCCAAAAACACATCCGAAAATTGCCAAATAAATCGGAGAAAAATGTGTCATGGAGTGTACGCTAGACAATATAGACATGGCGGTATTGCTCGACACCGGTGCCAAAGTGTCAATTATCTCAAAAAATTGGTCTTGCATGATGTTTTCTTAGATACGAAAATTTCTGATATTTCACACATTTTAGGAGTCAGTCAAACATTGGACCTCAAAAGAGCCAATGGTTCCAATTTGCCATATGTTTGATTTGTTGAACTCATATTTGCTTTGCCAGGGGACTGTACGGATAATATTTAAGTACCTTTTATAGTTACTGAAAACGATATGGACAATGTTATCGTTAGGTTTAACATGGTTGAAGAATTGGTGACAAATCATCGTTCACCATCTGGCAGTTTTGTTGCTTCCTTGGTTTCATCACTGAATCAAGTCAAGCTTGACAATATCGCAACGTTTGTTGAGTGGGTGACATGCCAAAAAAGAATTACCATTTCCTGTCAAAGCTACTAAAAGTTGCATCGCAATTCCGAAGAATGCTTCAGTGACTGTCGCATAACGTAACCAAATACAAGCTGCTTCAAAAGCAACACTGTTTGTAGGAATTATCGCAATAAACCTACCGCACTAGTTCTTAAATGAACAGAACAACTCTTACAGAAAGGCAATCATACGTTTTCACAATTTTTCTTCAATAAACTCAAACGTACATCATGAAAATCTCTCTCAAATTCAACTGAACATGAAAATTCATTTTACATGCCTTTATAATGACAAGCAAGGAACTTCTAAAATACTCTAACCAATCACAAGTAAGTTTAGCTATATTCGGACCAATGAAAATACAGAATTAAAATACGTAGGTTAACACGAATGCAATAGCGAAGTTTCTGGAACGTTAATGACTAATGTTTCTGACTAATACCTTATTGCTTAATTTCCTAACTCGGCATCAAAACGAGGTTTTTACGTAAATCACAGTTTCTTAAGGTTAAAATAACACGTGTTCAAACAAACATTAAAGCACGGACAAAATAAAGGAACGCCACTGATAGCGCGTGTGGAGATTCCCCAACACTGTTTATGTTTGAACCTAATGACGTCGAAACATGGCCTGAAGGACTGCAGTTGCACAATAAAGTTGTCACCGACACCGACAACTTCTCGTATTGATATCCCTGTAAAAAACACAACTAGCCAGGACATTACTATTAAGGGTCGCACCGTACTTGGTAGAGTTGAACACATTCGTTCAGTAACAGTAGTTGATGTCACGAGAAAAATTTTCCACCGTCCAAACCAGCGGCTGATGACATTTCCGTCAAAGTGAGGTCTGTCTCCAGCGGATGTGAAGAAAATTCCGCGGTTATCAATGTGTTGTGAAATCTGTTTCAAAGTATCCACAAATTGTCGTTCGTAAATTTCAGACGTCACACAAAAACAACAGCTTGTAACACAGCGATATAATAATATAAAAAAAAGCACCAAAAAACCGTCACAATTGCAAATCTCTATTTCTCTCCCTCTCCTCTCATCCGTCTCTCTTCCTCCTTCAATCAAACATATTAGTCCCGGGGTAATTCCCCACAAATGAGGTGAATCTTCAAGGACTAACAGAAGACCAAAAGAATGTACTGTTGAAAATGTTCCTCGAGGTGTCATTTGTATTTTCCAAAAGTGACGCAGATGCTGGCCAAATTCCTGAATTACAGCTGGATATCGACCTAACAGACAATATACTGGTACAGAGGTCATGTATGAATGTTCCTAAACCACTATTTGCAGAAGTAAAGCTTTACATTGAGGATTTGCTGAAGAAGAATTTTATAGGCAAGTCAAAATCTCCGTACTCGTCGCTAGTTGTTTGTGTCCGAAAAAAGGATGGAACGTTGAGACCATGCATAGATTATCGCGCTGTATACAAAAAGACGATAACAGACAGACACCCGTTACCACGAATACAACAAACAGTGGAAAATCTCGGTGGAAACCACTTGATACATTACAACCCTGTGTTTGAGCACAGGGATACAAATGTTCGCCCTCCAAGAGATATCTGGGCCTAACAATTCGTGCCATTGCAAAGTACATTAAAGTTTGTAAATCGTAATAATATTGTAAAAACAACAACGCACTTTCAGTATAATGAATATAACATAATATTTTAAAGATTAGAAGGTTTCTTTGAAGTTTTTAATTTAAATTATCAATGTACTTTGACTTCAAAGTGTGAAGTTCTAGCGGAGGAGTATTGTCCGCCATTTTGTTGGAGGGCGACTGGCTAGAAATTTTTGCTTCACCCGCTATACAGATGGAGTATCGGAAGTTAGCACTCTAGATTATCTTATATCCTATCTCTATGGTGGAAACACCATAATCACACTATTGTGTGGACATTATGTGAAGTTGAGTGGATGAACTGAGCCTTGAGCAACGATTACTTCGCCTACGACCATACCACCATGATGAGTGTACCGGTTCTCGTCCGATCACGGTAGTCAAGCATTGTCAGTACCTGGATGGGTGACCACCTAGGAATACCTGGTGTTGTAGAATATTTCAGCATCATGTTCGGATTTTTTTTAACTTTTCTTGATCCTCAGAGTTATGGAAAAAAAGAAAATTTCGGCATTTCCATGGGGAGATCCACAGTAAAGTAACAAATAGACTGGAGGTTTCTGTTTTCGTCGCGACACCCTGTATGGGAAACAAACTCTCTATGAAACATGCGCTTTCAACTTAACGGGAAAGACGGGGGGCACAATCAGGTTAACTAATCTTGCTACCATGATAAGCTATCTATTCCTTCAAAAGAATGTATAGTACATCTGGTGCCGACAGATCGTGGTTTCATGGACAAACAGCCGTTGGGGTACCCTATTATAATAAATTCGTAACGTATTCCGAAGGGAATCAATTTTATTCCGAAGAGATTCATTTTTATAATATGTATAAGTTAAGATGTAAGATTTAATCTATGGGAATATTTTTTTATTCCCAGGGAATAGAAGTTCTATTTCATTCTATTTCATTTGGAATAGTTTGAAAAAGGAGACTTTTTGGAGAAATTCTCATAAAAATAGTAACAGAAAAATATACAAAACAAAAACATATTAAAAACGAATATAATCTACCCTGTACAGTTTCACGGTAACTCTAAAAACACCAATCTTTGTAACATTAAAAGTCTATATTGTATATTTGTCAGCCCCAACAAAAATATACACTGTGACTTCTGCTCACACCACTAGCTGCTGATACACATTTTCATTCAATGATTTTAGCATTTTCTTCAGTACTTATTCCAAGTAAAAGTAACGCTTGAAGAAAATTCTTCTGCAAAAGATGAAATCGAATTGAAAAATACTTTGATATAAGATCAATTGAGATTGGACTGTAGAAAGGAGATCAAAACACTGCTGCATCAATCTCACCTTGATCAGTGGATTATCAAGAGAGGGTAAATCACAACCAACAAATGATGAATGGGCAACGCAGTATTGAATCAGAGAGCACCAGTATGGATCCTATGAAAAAATTAAACAAATATCAACAATTTCATCAGATTAAAATATGAGAATAAATGGTACAGTCTAGAAGACAGAAAAGGCAGTAAAACATCAATTCTGTCAGATAATCCTTTCCCCTAAGAAAGAAAAACGTTAACTTGACAAAGGTAGCTCTTTTCCACCAGCCCAAATACAGGGTCTTCCATACAAACACTACTCTAGCACAACCCTAAACAAAACACTGAACACTTCAATACAACACTACTCTAGCACAACCCTATAGGTATCAAGAAAGAAGAAGCAAGGACACTACTCTACAGAAACGCTTTACTGGGATAATATGGAAAATTTTGTACAATTGGAACCAACATTGGAGTCATTAAATGACAAATCGGCGGCAATATTATACTTGATTATGGGACAAAAGCTTTGATTAACTGAGCATGTGCTGAAATAATAACTAGCTTTAAAATAAGAGACTCTTTAACTTACCAATGACAATATGCGAGGATTGCCACAAACAATAAGCAAAGATTGTGATCTAGTGACGGCTACGTTGAATCGTTTTGGATTGCTGAGAAAGCCAAGAGTATGCCTTTCGTCGAAGGAAATATAAGATTCATTCGATCTGACCTAAAAAGTTGAAAATTCCAATTATCAATAACAGTTAGAGAGAAATTAGATAGAAAATCATCTTTAGCTTCTGGAATCAATAGTAGTTGAAGGACGAGGAGGGGTGAAATATCCGTTCAACAAATAGTCTTCATAAAAAGCTGGTCTAATTATAAACCTTAACAAAATTTGTATGAAAGATTAAATTTTATCAACCTGAAACTATATTATCAGAATTTTGTGCCCTGCATGTTAATATGCGTATCGTCCTAATGGTGTTCTTATACCATATAATATCTTTATTTTGTATTTGGGAGAAGATAACGTCGTATGTTCCACAGTCGTCTATTAGTGTACCTTGAAATGTATATAGCTACGTGCATATATTTTAGATGTGTTATCTATTCTGTTATAACAATGCTCGATGTATAGAAGTACTGAGCAATTATTATACAAGATCATCATTATCTTGCGGCTGTGGCCTCGGTTGATTTCACTATATTTTCCCAGTATATTCAATTGGTCAGCAGTGACCCATAGAATATACTGGGTGACTAACAATTTTCCAAATGTCAAACAAGTGTCAAACGCAAGTTTCACAAAGTGTCAAACTTGCATTTGACACTTACATAATTGTTAGGTAAGAGTGGTTCGCCGGTGTAATCGCTTGAAAGGTGAAAACGCATGCCAATACACGTGCATGTAAAAATATTTTGCGTTCATATGGAGGTGTTTGAATTGCCGATCTGAGACACAAGTTAAACGTCGCTCTTCTCCTGCGCCGAATCAAATACAATTAAGTACCGCAGTGGAGCAAGTTAAACATCGAACTAAATTGTCGCTTCTAATAGCATGTAACAATAAAAAACTTCCGCTTCCGTTGCTGTTCTTATTGTTCAAGGGTTGAAGTGAGCTTGCACGTTTTAAGCCGCTCGAGTTTTTGTACGGATAGCTGTACCAGTCAAATATTTGCACGGATAAGCCTGCCGGTTTTCTTTCTTTCTTTCCTTACACGATGGTTTTTGCTAGCCGGCTTTCTTTGCTAATCATGTCCAGTAGGCTTTTTCATAAATCGTGAAATAAATTGCTGTCTGGATTTTTATGCAATTTAGGATCGTTTTTTTATTTTTGAAAGTAAAGCTTTGCCGTAAATAACAAAAAATGGCTTTTAAATCTTAAGCGCCAAATCCAACATTTTCAAATTGCCCCATTTGCCTGACTTTTTCACCTCTTTATGAATCCGTACAACTATTTGTACGCATAGAAGCGTTTACACGGTACCGTGCAAATAATTGTCCGCTCAAGTTGTCAACTCGACCTCTTTCTAAAAGGACAGGTTTAAGCATGGCCAACAGGACAAATATTTGTACAAAATTGTGACGCAGAAAACTCTTACTTTGATCATGCGGTCAAGATTAGAATTTGAGATCTCTTCTACTTTATTACAAAATGTTATAAAACCGTATAAAAGAAGAAGAGAGACTAAAGTCGAGACATGTTTGCTCTTACTCCTTATTCCATGCATAATCACCCAGTCGGACAGACTAAGCATGAAAAAGCAAACATGTTTCGTTTGTGGACTCTCTTCTTGTGCATATAGAACATACATATTCATAAATGAATAAAACGACACTCACTGTTGAAATAATAATAACCTGTCTCTCCTGACCCTGAAACTCTTCAACAGATCCAACTTTAATATCCGACATGCTCACTTTTTCCAAAAGCATTCGAATCTTTTCAACCTTCAAATAGAAATGACATTAAATACCTTTGGAATTCAAACATAATTTACAAATCAATTATCTGTAAACAGCGCTAAGATACATGTTGATGCTTGGGTGTTGCTGATGGCAAAGGGAAAGTGTTCTTGCTTGGTTGAAACGATTGATATCAACAGTCAAATTAAGGTGATGCTTTTCATTATGAGAAAAGGACAAATCGCAAGTGCCCTTTAACAACATCAACATGGAACCAATCGAGACATGTCGAGGGTGGATTCAGTTGCGTTTCTTTATACAGTCTTATATCGAGTCTAAAAAATAAAATAACTATGAACAAAGAATAAAAAAGGTTTAAAAATAACATCAGAAGGAAGAACAAACCATGCAGCTCTTCCCAATACGGGTCATTGTTTCCCTTTCTAAGGCCGTTACCAAACCCCCCAACTTCCAAATTTTGTCGAAGCAGTCGTCCAACTCCGATCAGGTCTTCTATGTTATGTAATAAACAATTGATATTGCTCACGCTTGCCAAGTCAGACGTTTCTTCACTTCATGTCAGAAACTCATTTATATCCCAAGCCAAAAATGCCTAAAAACACCAGTTGCATTTTATTATCCAGGCCCGTTGACTGTTGTCCTTTTCATGCACCAAAATAAGACAGCGCAGAATATCACTGTAATGTGACCAAACGTCGTGTCTGCAACGTTAAGCAGGCTTTCTTATATTGAAATTTAACAAGGCGACCTTTGAGTGAGCACACACATGATCGGTATCTCGAAAGCAAATAAATCATATAACCATTTACATATGGTTTCCAAATGTTGCTGATAGTATTTCAAAACCAACCAAACAGAACAGGGTCGTTTTAGTAAGGAGTTCTGTAGAGATCATTTGCACCCGCCGACCAGGACGGCAGGATGTTGTTCTTGGTAGCAAGCGTTTATTTTTGCTTTGACGTAAAGAGAGATATTGCGAAAGAATTAATAATAAATTAATAAAAAATAATTCAAGGTCTGCAATTTTAAGTTAAAGCAAGTTATTACAAAAAATAACAGCTGGAGTAAGCCAAATCGGAGGATGCGGGATGACGTCGTGATTTTTCGGAGGTATCTATTTTCAAAATTAAATGGTGACTCAAACGTTGAATGAAACAACAGAAATTATTTTCAGAATGACGGCTAAAGCGTTAACTCAAATATTCTCACCCTGACTGGAGTTGTCAAAAAATATCCAGAAAACGTTTAAAAAACTCCACTGACCTCCAATGGAAAAAATTCTTCTTGTCATCACCATGACGTCACAGCGTTGTAGTATTTTTCGCAAAAGGTGGCCTGATTCAAGGTGAAATTGAAGTAACTTGTACTTGTCAGATGCACGTTAAAATTGCACCAAACCGATCAGTACATCTTTGATTTTCAATTAAGATAAAAAAAGCAAGATGTCAAATTTCGTTGCATTAACACGTTAAAGGAGAACCGACACGTCAAAATAATGTTGCCTAAGTCGGGAGAAACAATGCCGTAGATTTCAAATATCAACTTCGTTTTTCCAAAAAATCACTCATTTTCGAGTCACAGCCCTTCCCAAAACTCGGAAACTGCCGATTATTTTGCAACTCTCGTCACCCTTTCGGTAACGATTTTACTGACGTCACAAATACAATGTTGAAATCAACGTGAGGCAATAACACAGTGAATCATGTCCGGGGAAGGGATGAAAACTTTCTATTGAAATGATACCTGGGTTGTTATTTATCAGCTCAACATTGCAAAAATGGTTGTATGTGCTGCCTATATCTCGTTTTCTTCTTACAAAATTGTTCGCAAACGATGCGTAGAGAAAATGCGTTCAGTAAACTTTAGGCCTACCAAAGCTTCCAGGCAGTGCGAAAGTCACTTCAAGGAAACATGTTTCCAAAGAAATCCACACTTGATGAAGGTGACAGACAGGAGTGAAATTCAAGCTTGCATTGAAGCCATATCTTCTCCTTAGAACGCCGTAGAGAAAGATATCAAATTTTGTATGTATGGAAAGTTCTGGAAAACTTGGTCCCTAATTCTGGCATACATTACACCATCAATGCCAGACATGGTAGAACCTGCACTGTTCCTGTGGTCAAGACAACAGCAACTGCGAGGGTACGGACACTTATTCACAATAGCTTCAGTGTCTGTGGTCCACGTTTGTTCAACTGTCTCCCTGAGTCCTTACGTGACCTTACAAAATGTGATCTATCCTAATTCAAATTCAAATCTGGACAGATTTCTAAGAATGGTCCCAGACGAACCTACTTCTCCAGGTGTAAAAACAACATCTGCATTATCAAAAAGTTTGCTGGATCTCCAAGGGCACACAAGAAACATCAACCTTGAAATAAATTAAACAATTTTTGATGTTTATAACGGCGGATGATCTCAATCTACCACCGTTCGATTTTAATTGTAAAACTATAGATAATAATAATAAAACCAGATGCCATTCCCATCCCACAGTTGATTTGACTTTTCTTCGCCAAAGAGGAAGTGTCATGTCAGATTTATGACATGACACGAGCAATTCAAGACAGAATAATGAAAGATTTGTTTCAAAGAAACGGCAAATATACACAAAAATGTCCCACCAATCTGTATTTGCAATCCTTTCGATGTTAAAATCATCATCTTCATGATCATTCACCCAATCGTCATCAGACTCACTTGCTGCCATTGCTGCCACAGGATTTGGCTCAAACATGAAAATGGCTGAATCGCTTCAACCTCGACAATATCCGGATATTCAAAGTCATGATTTAAGTCTTCAGACATTTCTTATTAGTTATAAACGTATTTCCCAGCTGGTTAAATACAGAAATGCCTTCTAAAGCAAGAATAAAAATATCGAAGTGCCTTTTCCTTGTGTTTTGACCGTCGTGGCCGAGACAACATGGTATTTGTGACATCACACGCTCTCGGTGGCTCTCGCTTAAACTCGGTGAAATTCTCGGGATTCTGAAATTCGTATTTCAAATGCCTATAACTCGAAATTGAATGACTTTTGGCAAAAACGAAGTTGATATTTGAAATCTCCGGCATTGTTTCTCCAGATTTAGGCAAAATTATTTTGGCGTGTCAGTTCTCCTTTAAGAAAGCATGCCGGGGTAATATGCGTTTCGGTAACCTTATAACCTTATAACCTTATATAACCTTAACCTTAACCGTACACAAACGCATAAAAATGCGTTTGTGTCCCCCCTATTGTTTGGTGATAGGTACACAGACGCATAACACAAAATCTTATGCAAAAGTGTCCGGGTACACAAACGCATAAAAAATTAGACCATGCGTTTTTGTCCCCCTATTGTTTGTAGATAGGTACAAAGACGCATAACATAAAATCTTATGCAAAAGTATCCGGGTACACAAACGCATAAAAAGTTAGACCATGCGTTTGTGTCCCCCTATTGTTTGATGATAGGTACACAGAAAGGTGTGGCACGTGCTACGTTTGCAATCTCAACAGGTACAATTTATTATCCATAGGTTTGAATGGCCAAAAGTAAACAAGAACATGTTTATTCATTAGAAAAAGGAAAAAGATTATAATTGAATAGGGTGGGACAAAAAAGTATTAGAACAACGAAAGAAAATACATAGAATGATTCACTTTTAAAACATTTATTCAGGTTTCTTTCTTCAGTTACACAAGTTTTTAAATAGCTTGGCCCTCTGATTTCTGACAAAGGAATTTGAAATCAACATGCAATCTATACTTGGTACCTTTTTGATAAGAATGAAGTTCGATTTGCTAAGCCTTAAAATTGAAATTGATTAATAACAATAACCAGATGAGAAAGTAGCTCATCAAAAAGTTCGGTACTGGATTTTTCATATTTAAGAAAATTAAATTAGTTTCATGTTGTAAAGGTGGCTTGTTCATGTTGATAAAGAAAGGCTCCAATAATTTGTTACCTAACAGGTCGGGTTTTGCATATATTCCTAATTTGGCTAATTTTTTGTGAAATTGACACAAGTGGCTTTATAGTACATGGCCTATAAACAATGCAGATCAACTTTTTGCTAAGAAATTCCTGAGTACTAAAATAGTCGGATTTTAGGAAGATTTGAGTTCTGGGGTCATTTGAGACTTTCTCGTTAGAAAACAGCTTTTCATACAAAATGAAAATATTGATATTCTTTGCACCAACTCGACAGTAATTTTTAAAATAATTTTGTTCATCTGGTTTTACCATGGTCTTCATAGCTTTGATGTTGAATTTATTTTGTTACTTTAATGTTATTTTACTAGCCTTTAATGTTACTTTTATCATTATCATTATATTTTGGTCTTAACTATGTTATGATGATAATGTTTGCGTCCTGATGTGAATGAAACGCTTACGTGTTTCATTCACCTAAATTTCAATACATACTCGTGACTGAAACGCATTACGTTTCATAGGGGACACTTCCGCACAAGGTACGCAAACGCATACTACACCGGAAGACACGTAGGCCATTTTTTACTGCTCAAAATATAAAACACCATGAAAAACAATTATCTGTTTTGTTGGTGTCAATTTTGAAAAATAGCGTGCTTTGTTCAATGTTTCGTCAATGCGCATGTCAAATGAATATCGAACTTACCAGCGACCTATTTTGACTGTTGATACCAATCATCTACCAAGTACACATAATGGCACTTATTGTAAGACAAGATAAAAATTGATTTGATCTCCATCGCTTACCAGAACATTCCTCTGCTGCGTGGTCTCAATGCTGCTTCGTAGCAATTAATCTGATCATAGAAGACGCCTCGATGATCAGATTCAGTTAAACCATCAAATATAATAACCATTGAATATAAACTTACTTGCTTTCTGTAAGGTGTTATAATGCCAATATCATCAAAAGTGAGTTTATCTGCACCAAATCCCATTACCAATTGCACGTACTTCAGCACCTGAACTGCTTCGGTTGGATTGAACCAAGATGGACTATTTCCTTCTCTCACATCTTCTCCCTAAAAATGCAAATATGTCAACATTGCTTTAAAAAATACTCCTGGAGAGTACAATGGACAGGGAATTTATCATAACATTCTAGCAAATCGGGTAACGGAAAATCTGAAGGCAGTTTTGGCATCTGTGGGGGTAGGTGGTCACATTAAGCCTGGGGAACATTCTGGGAAATTTGCCATTGTGACATAATCGATGACGTCATGTGACCGCGGTCACAATAAATCCGACCTCCGAATATCCGACCGCTGATTAGTTCATTGGAAACAGTATCGGAAACCGATCAAATAATTTTAAAATACCAATATATTTTGACTTATCTTTCGAGAGATATAGCCATTTCAAGTGTCGAAAAATTTGAAAATTAAGCTAGCACCAAAGGTGTGAAGATTGATTGAAATTATTTTCTACCGAGGCCAGTCCGAGAGTTCATGTGAGATAGCGAGGGCTCGCGCTGCGCATGACAATCTTCAAAGGTCGATTAGGGAAAATTATTTCTTGCTAATTTTAGAATTATTATTTGGGAGGGATAAACCTTTGTGTGACAGTAAGGGTGGGCACATGAACTCTCGGACTGGCCTCGGTAGAAAATAATTTCAATCAATTTTCACACCTTAGGTGCTAGCTTAATTTTCAAATTATTTTCCACAACGAGGCCAGTCCTCGATTCCCTGCGAGACTTTAAAGCCAAGAAATAATTTTTCTCATTTATCAGCAACATAACTCAAATTTTTCTCAGCTATCAGCAACATAACTCAATTCATTATGTTATATAAATATAATGGTAAACACAATACGATATGTCAGTGTTCAGCAATTGTCCAGTATACTTTCTCCTAGATTTGTAATTATTTCTCTATTGTAAAATTTTGCGAAAGTTCTTTCATTGGTCCAATCAGCTGCCTTGCAAATATCTACTACTGAGAGTCCACTAGCAAATGCTTTCGATACAGAAGCTGATCGTGTGGAATGCGAAGAGAATTTTGTTGGTATTCCTGCTTGTTCTAGTATTTTCTTGCACCACCGAGATAGGGTGGTAGTTGTAACCGGTGAATAAGGAGGGGTAAAGCTGATAAACAGTTGTTTGTGTGTACCTCGAAGATTTGCTGTTCTTGCCAGATATAATTTTATCAAATTCACTGGACATATCTGTTTGTTAAGTTGGTATTTCTTTAACACAATTGGGGTAATGTGTCTTCCAGGAGCAGTAGTTTTTATAGGATTTCTAACTAAAAATTTGCAGTTTTCCTGATTCATTTCCATGTCCTCGATGTTGAGCGAGATAATCGTCTGTGCTCTCTGAGCTGTTAGTAGACTGATCAAAATTGCCAATTTCATGGTAAGATCTTTCAAAGATATACATTCATCATTGTCCATATTCTTAAGGTAGGTGATAACAATTTTTGCATCATAGGTATAAGAGTATTTAGGTAGGGCTGGTCGTAAGCGGAATACCCCTTTCATGAACCTCTGTACCAGAGGCTGTTTTCCAAATGTCAATCCGTCTTTTGGGTTTATTATTTGCGACAAAGCTGAGCGTGCGGTGTTGATCATTGAATATCCAACGTTCCTTGTATGAAATAAATCGGTTAAAAATGTTATTCCCTCTTCGATGCTAGCTGTGTAAGGATTCTTATTTGCTTTCCCACAGAATTCAATCCAATCCCGAATTATTGGCTCATACTGTTTGTTTGTTCCTTTAGAATTCGCATGCATAATTATGTCCACCGCCGCTTTTGGTAACTGTTTTTGTCCTTCTAATTTTTTCCTGACACTTGACAGGCCAGCAGTTTCAACTTCCTGTGCAATGGGTGTAACAGTTCTGGTTGGTTCGGCAGATACAGGTTGTTCCTGTCAGGGGAAAGGATAATTGGTTCATTAATTATCATGTCCATTAAGATTGGATACCAAGGTTGGTTTGGCCAATCAGGTACTACTAATATACCCTCGGCCTTATCAAAGTATATCTTTTGCAATACTTGAGTTATTATACTGAATGGTGGAAAGGCGTAAAAGAACCAGTCTGACCACTGTAAAGTAAATGCATTCACGGCAAAGGCCTGTGGATCAGGCCTATAGGAAACAAACTTTGTTATTTGACAGTTAATCCTTGATGCAAACAAATCAATAGATGGCTTCTTTTCTATGTTTTTGCAAATAGTTTTGAAATTGTGTTCTGATAGTTTCCATTCAAGTGAATTTTCGCATTTTCTAGATTGTTTATCTGCTTCTACATTTAAAATTCCTGGAATGTGGGAAGCTGAAAGCCATATATTTTTTGATATT
Organism: Sanderia malayensis; assembly: GCA_013076295.1. Taxonomy (NCBI): domain Eukaryota; kingdom Metazoa; phylum Cnidaria; class Scyphozoa; order Semaeostomeae; family Pelagiidae; genus Sanderia; species Sanderia malayensis. The sequence goes on from RQOL01000532.1 coordinate 708,264, forward strand.
GCCCATTCCCAGATGGCAAAAATGATTTTATTACATTCTTTTGACTTTGATGAGCCCATGTTGTTTATACCATGAACAGTTGTTGTATTATCTGATAATATTTTCAAGTGAAAATCTTTATCATTAACTAAAGCCTGTCAGGTCAGGTCAGGTCACTCCCGTGGCCTGTTGGCCGTTGGGGCACTTTGATGCGCGCACAATTTCCCGCCATCGTCCACGGTCCCTTGCGTTCCTTAGGCACTCCACCACACTCTTCTCTGTCCACTCCGCAATGTCCGCCAACCACGTTCTCCTCGGTCTTCCTCTCCCTCTGCTTCCCTCTACCCCTCCGTGCATGATGTCATATGCTAGCGTACCATCCTTCCGTGATATGTGCCCGAACCATTGCAGCTTTCTCCTCCTTACCGTCTCCAACAGTGGCTCGAATGTGCCGATCTCGTTGGTGATTCTCCTTTTGATTTCCGCATTAGTGACTTTCTGCTTCCACGTGACGCCAAGTATTCTCCTGTAGCAGCGGAGCTCAAAAGCAGTTATTCGCTTCTCCAGTGCTTTGCTGTGGGTCCAAGTTTCACATCCATACAGGGCAATTGAAGTGATGAGTGATTTCATCAGCCGGATCTTGATTGCAGTGGATATAGCACTCGAGTTCTAGATTCTGGTCAATTTGGCAAGTTGGTTGGTGGCAATTGCTAGCCTTTTCTTTATCTCCGTTTCTGACGTGACACTCTCATTCAACGTAGAGCCAAGGTACTGAAAGCTCTTTACTTCCTCCAGTTCCACATCTCCGACTTTGATCTGAGCATCAGCGGCTGTCACACTACCATCATTTCTCGACGTAACCATAATCTTGCTTTTTTCCGCACTAATTTCCATGCCGTATTTCCGCGAAACTGTGTCCAGCCTAGTGGTGAGATTAGCAAGCTCTTCTTTAGAACCAGCGACAAGGGCTATATCGTCCGCGAACCTGAGGTTATTTATCTCTCGACCTGCGACTTTGACCGTCCCCGAGTAATCCTCCAGCGCTTCCATCATGATCTGTTCCAGGAAAATATTGAACAAGCAAGGGGACAAAACACACCCTTGGCGCACACCAACTGTCGTCTGAAACCACTCCAACTCGCTGTTGCTCGTTAGAACTGCATTGCTGTTATTATTGTAGAATGATTCTATTACAGTCACCAATCCTGCCCCTATCTTGTGCTTCTTCATTACCAACCAAAGTGCTTCCCTCCACACCCTGTCAAACGCTTTCTTGAAGTCTATGAAGTTGTGGTGTAGCTCCATTTGGTGGTTACGATATTTCTCTCCCAGAATTCTCACATTTGCAATTTGCTCGACAGTACTCCGGCCTCTCCTAAATCCAGCTTGTTCTTCTGCTAAGATAGCCTCTGCTCTCATCTTCAGGCGGTTACTGATGACTTTCAGTAGAACCTTGCTTGGGTGGCTTATGAGACTGATTGTCCTGTAGTTTGTGCATTTCTTCAAACCACCTTTCTTGGCAAGTGGGATAATCAACGACTGTGTCCATTGCGTCGGCCAGTCACCACTTTTCCATACCAAGTTGCATATCTTGTGTAAAATCTCAATTGTACAGGTTCCGCCGCTTTTCAACAGTTCCGACGGTATGTTATCGAATCCGGCTGCTTTTCCGCTCTTCAGGGACCGTACAGCTTCTTCAATCTCACTCATTAAGATACCATGTTCCTCATCCTCCACATCCGAACTCTCTTGCTCCAGCGTCTCAATGATGTTGGCGTCTGTTGAAATCGGGTAGCTGTAGAGTTTCTGCACGTACTCAGTCCACCTAGTTTGTATTTTGCTCGCTTCCGCAAGTAAATTCCCATTCGCATCTTCAATTACTGACACTTTTGCTGTCTTTTCATTAGTTAGTTTTTTGACAACACTGTATGCAATTGTAGAGTCATTCCTTTCAAATGTAACCCAAACAATACTGCTTGTAGTTCAAGATAGTTTATATGGCTTTCACTTTCCATTTTTGACCATGTTCCCCTGGTTTTTTCCTTTTTATAGATAGCTCCCCAGCCTGATTTGCTTGCATCTGTGATTATAGTCTCAGTAGAATTTTCATGATATATGACATTATATGACTGTAGCACATTAGTGAGCCACCAATTTATCTCACTTTTTGCATCACAGTCTAAGACCATTTGTACGTCAAAATCACCCTTTTTTAATTTCAAATTGACTGATTTGCATCGGTCAATATTGCGAAAATGCAAAGGGGCATACTGCACACCCGGAAACGCTGAAGTAATCAAGCCTAATACACATGCAACTTCCCTAATTTTTATGTGATCAACTTGTATCAAAGCCGCACATTTTTGATAAAGCTTCAGTTTCCGTTCTTGTGTAAGTGACACTGTCATATTTTTGGAGTTTATGATAAACCCCAGAAATACCAATTCTTGTGTTGGTATAAAAATAGACTTGTTTGGATGTATTACAAATCCCAATTTGTCAAACACTTCCACGTATTTACAATATTCTCTTTGCAATTATCATACGAGGTCCCCATGTTAAATATATCATCTATATACGCACACACTACATGTTTGTTTTTCCTAAGATAGGACAAGGGTGGTTTTAGCAATTTTGTAAAAACTCTTGGTCCTGTACACAAGCCATTGGGCAATGCTGTAAAAGAATATTTTTGGTCTTCAAACTCAAATTTCAGATATTTTTGATAATCGGGATTGATGGGTACTGAGTAATAGGCGTCTTTGATGTCAACGGAACCCATAAAACAACCAGGCCTAATCAGTTTCAAAACTGTATAAATTGTTTCCATTTTGAAATGAATTGTTTCAATATATTCATTTGTTTTCTTCAAATTCAAAATCAACCTGTAGGATCCATCAGGTTTTTTCCTCAGGAATATAGGTGAAATTATTTCACCTGCCTCTGTTTTGGTTGGTCTTATGACTCCCTTTTTCATTAAGTTATTTATTTCCATCTGGGCATTTTTGCATTCATCCCTGGAAATGCTATTTTTTAATTTCTTTACAGTTGGGGGTTGGATAAAGTCAATTGCTAAGCCTTCCACTATTTGCAGTATGGTTGAATCACTAGTTAATTTTGACCATTCATTAATGGCTGTGGATATGCATCCACCTGAGAAGTTCTCCATCTTAGTTCTCAATTTGTTTTTCAACCATATTTCAAATTGTTGATAATCCATATTGTTACTCACTTCTATTATTTCTGATACGAGTCCTTCCTGTCTCGGAAGCTTGGTTTCTTGCCTCTGTACAAAAAAGGTTGATGTTGTGGAGCTTTTGTTCTATTTTGTTGGAAACGGCCTTGTTGTGTGGGCTTATATTTCCCTCTCGCTGATTTAAATTGAGCTTTCTTTGTCAAACCAATCTTTTTTGACAGCTTACTCATTTCTTCAGCTTCTTTTGTAGCTTGTAGAATATCATCTCCAATTAGCTCAGATGTTGCTTCCAACTTCAAGGAGCACATTTCCTTCCCACTCTCATTTAAATCTGTAGCTATTACCTTTCTCCTTCTCTCATTCAGTTTTCTGAATGCTGCTCCCAGCAAGGTTGTAGCATCAAGTACACATGTAAGTGCCTCTGTGAGGTTAATTTCCTCATCGCGTAATGTTTTTTGGAGAATGGTTTCTGCAGTTTTTGTAACTGCGGTTTCAGCACACAGTAAATTTTGCTGAATTTTTCTGTATTCATCATCAATTCTCCTTGTTCCAGGGCCCATCAACCTGAATATTGGTTTGTTGATAGTTGGAACCAGGAGTTCCTTGCAGTTCGCTGGAACCAGATATTTTTCTGATATAGTCTTAACCGTTTCTGCTGATGCAGATTCAACTTTCCAACATTTGTCAATTCTTTTTGCAAGATCTGGGAAAATTGATGGGCCTAATTTATGCTCTTTTGGTCTTTGATCATCAATTTTTTCCCAAGCCTCATCATCAAGGCAGTTTTTTGCTTCCATACGAGGGGATTTTGCATTTGGGCCCAGGTCTTCATTTGCACATCGTTTGCCCAATAAGGAAGCAAGGTCGTCCGTCTCCCTGTTGGAGGACCTTTTGTTACTTTGCCAACGCAGGTTTTCACCGTCGTCTGACTCAACATCACTAACCATGACGGATATGGATTCATAATTTTCATCCATATTTTCCTCCTGTTCCTCTTCAATAGGTTGTGGAGGTTGTTTTTTCTTGGACCTGTGCCCCTTGTTCTTCTCCTTCTCCAGAGGCTCTACACCATCTGGGTCAGTGTTGGAGAAGTAGGGGTCATGGGATGGTCCTGGCAGATTTGTTGACCTGTGCAGTTCTTTCTGCACGAGATCTTTCACCATTGCTAGCATTTTGTTTTGAAATTCTAATTCTGTGCTATTTTCTGGTGAATTGTCATGTCCTCTGGCTGGACCGCCAGGGCCTGACTGTTGGGCAGGTGTATGATTTTGTTCATCATCTGCCATCGTGAAGTTTCTGTCTCTATGCCCAAAGTTTTTTGGTTTATCCGATTTATAAAGAAAAAATAATAATAAATCTATACTTATCTAGTCGTAATCTTGCTGATCCACGAAGATTATGTATGATTTTAGTTCAACTTTCCCTCACTTCAAAGTTTGGCTGCCATGCACGAAAAAGCCACTCTTGCCAATTGTCATGCGCAGCGCGAGCCCTCGCTATCTCACAGGGAATCGAGGACTGGCCTCGTTGTGGAAAATAATTCAAAATGGCGGATAGAAAATTTTGCTCCATTCGGATATCTGAGCCGAATTAAACGAGTGGAGGGTTTATTTCATTGTTAATGCAATAAAAAAGTAAAATGATAAGCAAAAAACTTAAATGGGAGCTGCTCACCTGAAATTAAAGCTATATAAAAACCAAATTTGATCGTTACGTTATGGAAGCCATTCATCAAAGGAATCGTCACTTGAAGAGAAATCAGACATTTCCCGACATACTTTCTTCATCATAAAAAACTCTTTGTAAATTCGCAATCGGGTCGTGACATATTTCAGTTGTCTTTCCATTGTAGAAAACGGTTCTAATGAACTCCTTTACTTTTTCTAATTCAGACTATTTGATAGTCGATGGTTTTCCTAATCTATCTAGCAGACGAAATTTTCTAGTGCTTTAAGCAATTTTTTCAAAATTTTAACTTTTCCAACCTTAAAGTGCCCCTACACCTTATTTTTTTATTGGCTTAGGCTACGTTTGAGTACGGTTCCACAAAAGTTCGGTTCCAAAAAAGTTCACTTTGGCTTTCCGTTTACACGAGACCTATCTAACCGTACTCAAAAAAGTTCACCTAGCACCTCCTAACCGAACTCATTTGAGTTCACCTAGGAAAGCGTATTTTTGTGGAACCGTACTCAATTTGTCTCGTGTAAACGGTTGGTAGTGAACTTTTTTGAGTACGGTACCGCAACGAGGCTAGCAGAACAATTGAAAAAGTTTGCTTTGTTGGTCTTCAATTGTTTTATAATCTGTTCGCCCTTAGCTTAGGCCCTTTCTCTACGCGCACTTTCTCTCTGCTGGAAAATGGATGACAACATTGATTTCGCTGTTGCTCTTATATCGATTTTAAGTTCACTGGTTGCAACAGTCCAGTTTGGTTTCATTTTTGCTACCTATCAGATGAATGTTCATCGAGCCAGAAGAAACAGGCTTTTAGCCTTGGCTCAACAAAGCTCAATAAAAATCTCGATGTTTTCTCTCTCTCCCTTTTTCTCTCCGGTTTGACTGCTTTTACTCGCCATTTTAGATAAAAGTAAATAGTAGACACAGAATAAAAGTAGATAGTAGTAGATAGTTTATTCTGTGTAATAACTATATAGTTTTTGATGCAAACGAATTTGGCGCGTATTTTTTTTGTTTCCTTCGCAACTACATCAACACTGCGCAGCGCCAATTAAAGCCGCTAACCGAACTTTTGTGGTACCGTACTCGTGTAAACGCAACGCTTTTCTGAACTTTTGTGGAACCGGTCTCGTGTAAACGCAAACGTTTTTTGGAACTGTACTTTTTTGGAACCGAACTTTTGTGGAACCGTACTCGTGTAAACGTAGCCTAAAACTATAGACTCGAATGCGCTGATTCTGAATCCGTTGATATTTTTTTGATATGACAAGTAGTTTTTGAGATACGAGGCAACGCGTGCCACTTTTTCGTGGTCAACTTTTAGGACCGTAATTTACCAACTATGACATCATAGTAGGTAAATTCCAATGTAGTGGCTGCTCGTTGTACTCAGTGGCGGCGGGCGTAGGCCAGGCCTACATTCAGTATAATAAATAGTGTTTGCGTTGCGCTTTTGTCGTGTCTCGCTATGTGTATTGGTGGGTATCTGTGCAATTTTGGTGATAAGAATCGAATAGAAAGTTTCCATAAATTAACATTCTTAGTCGGATAGTAGTTCATGACAGTAGGGATTGCAGTGCCGAGGAATGGGAAGATGGCGAGGGGATAGGATTGATCGTATCGTAGAGTAAAGCAGACCGATGATAGTGATACCGATGGAGGAGAACCTGATGCATTTGTTCCCATTTGGCTGAGAACTCTTTCAGTCAAAGCCATGAAAGAGATGTGAGCAAAAAAAGAAATTTTGAAAGAAAACTTTCTGGGCATTTGACTAGATCTGAATTGTTATCTTTTTGTTGTGTATGTGATGAAGCAAAAGTGTATATCAAAATTCAATATACGCAATAATTTAGGCCATCATATCCGTGTCAGTCTAAACCTTTGGGGTTTGAAGAAGCTTGAAACGATTCGATTTTCATTTGGAACAGCAAGTGTGGAAAATCTGCAACACAATTCCTTATTACTACACATGAATTTCATTATTGTACCGAAAATATTGCGCTTTGTTGTTTGATTTATTTCATTTATGATGAGGCGTCCATAGAATTTCTTCCGTCGTTGCGAATTGATGAAATCTATCCATCTCCTTCTCCTCTCAGTTTTAGGGCGATCATCCTGATAAAGCAGAATTTTGTGAAGCCATACAAATTTTGATTTATCGGCTGTATTTCCATGGGCTAGCAAAACACATCGATATGGCATATTTTCCCAGTTTTATCATCATGTTTTGATGCTCTTCTTGGCATCCCCGTTCCCGTACAGTTTTAACATTGCACGGCCCACGCCCGCCTCCACTGAGCACAACGAGCAGCCACTACATGGGAATTTTATAATTCCTCCCCACAGCTGCAAACTCATCGCAAGCCTTTCAAATTTCAATGTCATAATGCGCCGACCTGTTTCTAATCATCAAAGTCAAAAAAACAAATATCGAGTGCATCGGATGAGAGAAAATTGATGCCGGATTTGTTGCTTCAGTACGGGAAAATGAACGGGGCACAATGGCACCAACTATGATGTCATAGTAGGTAGATCCCAGTCCTAAATGTTGACCACAAAAAATGGCGAAAATGAAGAAACATCGACACTTCCCCACGTTATAACTCGTTAAATAGACGTCAGATTTAAATACTATTTTCGGATCTAAAATCAGCGAAGAAAGTTTTATCGATATAAAGAATAAAAAAATAAGGTGTAGGGGCACTTTAAAGAAGTAAGACGTTGTGTCGCATCCGACAAAGCATGGATTGCTGACAAGGCATTGCACATGTCAGCAGGTCCGATAGCATCAGATATTGAGTGAAGTCAGTGGCCCTTCTGTCATGATGAATGGTAACCTTCTAGCCTGACATTTAATCTTGTCTCCCCGCGAGCCAATCTTGTGCTGCTCTTTACAATTCGTTCGCTATACGTATAGTTGATTATCCTAAAAACAGATGGTGTTGACCCAGGTGGCTGCAGAAAACGAAGCAAACCGATAATCCACTCCCCGTAAATGTTTTTAGATTTTAATGTCCTTACTACTGCAAGTCCATCTACTTTTGGGAGGGGTGCTTGATGACAATTTCGATTTGGAGATCAATACATTTCGTAGCGAGGCTTTATCTTACTGTCGAAGTGAACCACCCGGACCCGGAGTAGCTAAAGCAAGGGCAACAGATATGATAGGGAAGCAAAAAGCATCCTCCAAACTCATTGCTTTTGCTAAAATGAGATCAAACGCTTGGAAATCTTCTTTTAACAATGATACGGAATGATATGGCAATCTTCTTTTAACAATGATACAATCGGACCTGACATATGCAATGCCTTGCCAGCAATCCATGCTCTGTCGGATGCGACACAACATGTTACTTCTTTAAGGTGGGAAAAGTTAAAATTTTGAAAAATTGCTTAAAGCACTAGAAAATTTCGTCTGCTATATAGATTAGGAAAACCATCTACTATCAAAGAGTCTGAATTAGAAAAATTAAAGGAGTTCATTAGAACCGCTTTCTACAATGGAAAGACAACTGAAATATGTCACGACCCGATTGTGAATTTAAAAAGAGTTGAAGGTAAAGTCGTCAAGTGCCATTCCTCCGGATCCGGATTCAGCTAAAGAAGCAATCAAAGGAGTGAATTATCAGCTATTCCACTGGCTTCGCTGCACTGAAATAATGATGCCAGATGCTTCAATGGAAATGAATGGATGGAAATGGGATGAAGAAGTCCAGCTTGTTGCGCCTGTTTGGTTCAATGGGAAAAGTTGCCCCCATCTCTGCCATTGCATGGGAAACCAAAGAGGTTTGGGGCTGGGGGCTAAGCAACGGGATCCACAAGAAGCAGATTCGGAAATGAGTGGTGATGGTGGCACCAAATAGGGGGAAAGACCAAGAAGGAAAAAAAAGTTGGAAACAAGTCTAATTTTTTGTCGAAGCAGGTAGGCACAGATGAAGAAATGTACAACGGAGGTGAGGAGGGTGATAAGGAAAGTGCAGTAAGTAGAACAAAAGGGCCAGAAGTTTTCCATTTTTATGATGAAGAAAGTATGTCGGGAAATGTCGGATTTCTTTTCAAGTGACGATTCCTTTGATGAATGGCTTCCATAATGTAACAATCAAATTTGTTTTTATATAGCTTTAATTTCAGGTGAGCAGCTCCCATTTAAATGTTTTGCTTATTATTTTATTGTTTTATTGCATTAACAATGAAATAAACCCTCCACTCGTTTAATTTGGCTCAAATATCTGAATCGAGAATATCCGCCATTTTGAATTTTTCGACACTTTTGAAATGGCTATATCTCTCAAAAGATAAGTCAAAATATATTAGTGGTTTATAATTATTTATTCGGTTTCCGATACTCTTTCCATCCAATGAACTAATCAGCGGTGGGATATTCGGAGGTCGGATTTATTGTGACCGCGGTCGCATGACGTCTTCGATTACGTCACAATGGCAAATTTGCCAGAATGTTCCCAAGGCTTAAAATGACCACCTATCCCCACAGATGCCAAAACTGCCTTCAGATTTTCTGTTACCCCATTTGCTAGAATGTTATGATAAATTCCCTGTCTACAAGAGATAGTCTCGTCAAAACGAGATCTCGTAGCCAGAAATTCCTAAATACAATGGAAAATCTATTAAAGGATACATCCTTATATCGAACGGATAAATCAATCAACAAAGGAGCTTTGGCTTGACTTAAAGCCGGGTTACACGATCACTTTTTTCCTAAACGTTTTTTGATATTGGACTGCCATGCTAAAAAGTGATCGTGTAACATGCAAAAATGATAAATTTTTGCAGCAGATTTTAATGGGCTTACGAGGTGTTAGTCCTCTATCATCGAACATTTTACTCTGAACGAAAAAAATAAGTAAAACTGAATTTTTCGAGGTTGTTTTGCATTTGCTTTCCTAATGAATTTTTGTTTTTAGCACGGCAGTCAAATTTAAAAAAAGTGATGGAAAAAAGTGATCGTGTAACCCGGCCTTAGAAATGCAAAGCGATTAAACCCACTTTCCATATAGCAGATATAAAAGGCTAGGGTGCACAACGATACAGAAAAGGGTATGGTAAAACTTACTCGTATGCCATGAAATATGATCGGAAAGTCCTTCGTTAGCAGCATACTGCTGTTAATGAAAGAATCAGTAACGTCAGGTGTTGCACACGGCACTAACTCGTTATGGTAAAATAGCGATGAAGATAGGTTGAGCAGCATCGGATGTGACCTTAAGATAGAAGTAAGAGAATATAACATGATATAAAAATTGGACAATATGTTATAAAAAATACATAATATCAGCAGTATTAAAATAATAGTATCAAATAGAATGCCTTAAGTCAGAAAAGAAGCAATACATATAAATGTGTTGCGTGTATTGCTTACAGCAAGCAAGTAAGATCTACTTGCAAGCACAGAATACCAGACCTAATGTAAACAGATTCCACGCAATAATATAGTGTTTGTAGAACGTACTTCTTACGTTCACTCTGATTCTATAGAAATTTGTGGCTATATTAAAGTTGTAACTTTTCAAAACTATTTCGTCTGTCTTGAAATATTAGCGGTGAAGAGTTTTGTATTAATATGCATATCAGAGGGTCTAAAGCATCTACTTAGTAAAGCATCTAATTTTTAATGTGAGAGAATTTGCGTGGTTTTGCAACTATTTATATTTATTGCAGTTTTTCTCACGCACCTTGATATATTTTTGAACAAATTATCAATGCACTCCATCACAGTTTTCTGTTTACATTATTATAAAACAATACGATATAATCTAAATTATATTTGCACTTCAGAAATTAAATTTTGCAATATATTTCTGTGAAAGAACTTATAATTGGATTCCTTTTCATGTCTATATTGTTGTGTAAACGTTCTTGCTGAGACCTTAGGCCACTAGACGTCCTATTGCATCAGGTGGTGTGTAACTGTTCTTCACAAAGTGTACATACCTGTAATTTGAAATTAGTTTCGTCACAAGAAGGGGATTATAGCAGCCACTGCTTGCAAATTTCGACTCGTCCCTTGTATACAATGGCCTGGACATTATTCTCTCCAATAGTGACGTCGACAAACCATATTCGACTGCAATCGGAGAATTGAGAACAGGACCAAGTTGATACGGATCACCAGAAAGGATAATCTAAAAAATTACAGGCAAATCATTAAAAAAGTAAATAAATAACAAATGTATAGCAATGAACATTAAACAAACAGATACACAACGACAATAGTGGATTCTCAAACACCTCCCTATTTCAAACAAATCGTTACTTCCAATCAAGCAAGAGAGCATACTTGTTAACTAGAATGTCTCCAACTATTGATCACAATGTAATTTCCGAACAGAGTTCAAAATGGCAAGGGTCAACCTGATCATCACCGGACTTTAACAAATCCTATGCAATGGACCGCATTTCTAACAAACATTGAACAACTTCTTGGATCTAATGTTTAAAAGCATTCACGGAGTACTGCCCCAATAAATCTCCATGCCCTTTAGGTAATACTTTACGCATAAATACCATAGAAATTTTGCTACCGAAAACAATCTGTACAAGACATGTAGTACGCTCGATCAAACAAACCAAGTCACATGTGAGACAGGAAATATTAACGATGAAAAAGTCAATATGTGTAAAAGCATTACCTGGCCATTTTCGTTTCCGGCTACCAAACCCATCGGTATCAAACATTCTGGTTCTGTTGATTGTCCAGCCTGTGCGAAAATAAATTCAACATCAAAGCTATGAAGACCATGGTAAAACCAGATGAACAAAATTATTTATAAACTCTTGTAAGTTTGGGTCTAGTACAAAAACATTGAAAAATTGAAGGACAAAATAGATAATAACACATTTCACATTTGTAGCAGATCAAAATAACTTGCCAGATGAAACCTACGACACAAAACTGTTACACAGTGACACCACGAGACTACCTTAACATTGGAACTTGGAATATCAACGTTAATGTAGCCCATTGAGTACTTCCAAGCAAAACTTAAAACTGCAGTTGAAAGCCGCTAAATTGTACAAAGATTAAATACAACTTTCAATAACCTGGACAAAATTTCAGTTCCCTTAGGATAGCCTTCAAATCATTGAAATGGATGGATTTGCTTAAAGGGCTTATGCAGCTTTGTTACTAATTACTCTAGACGACTAATTACTTTATAACTTAACTAGCCGGGGGCAAGTGAAAAAAACTTAATGTGGTTGGCACACTTCGTGCGCTGCATTCGCTAACACTCATGCACCTTTCAACCCCACATACAATGGGTTAGCGCGCTGCGCTCGCCTGTCTATCTATTATCAAGAAACATTGACTGATAGGATGCACTTCGAGCGCTGCATTCGCTTACACTCATGCCCCTTTAAACCCAACGTACAATGGGTTAGCTCGCTGTGCTCGCCTTTCTATCTATTATCAAGAAACATTGACTGATGGGACGCACTTTGTGCACTGCATTCGCTTACACTCATGCCCCTTTCAACCCAACATACAATGGGTTAGCTCGCTGCGCTCGCTTGTGGTTGGCGCACTTCGTGCACTGCATTCGCTTCCGCTCATGCCCCTTCAGACCTCACGTACAATGCTCGCATGTCCATCTATTATCAAGAAACATTGACTGACAGGGCACACTTCGCGCACTGCATTCGCTTACGCTCGTGCCTTTGCCTACTCCTCTTACAACAGCTTGGCTGGAAAGAGCCAATCAACTTACAGCAAAAGGGTCACATGAACAGCGAATACTTTGTTCGAAACTGGAGTTTGCAAAGCACATTTGGAAGTTTCGCCACCGTAAACTGTAGTTTTTTCGTGATAGCACATTTGTGGAATAATTAAGGAAAGTGCGTCATCACGTGACTCCGTAGAATATATATATTAGACTAGCCGGGGGGGCTCACGTTCGCTCACTTCCCGGTGGAGAGCAAGCGAAAAAACTTAATGTGGCGGACTTCGTGCGCTGCATTCATTTACGCTCATGCCCCATTCAACCGCAAGTACAATGGGTTAGCTCGCCACGCTCGCCTGTGGTTGGCGCACTTCGTGCGCTGCATTCGCTTACGCTCATGCCCATTTCAAGCCCAAGTACAACGGGTTAGCTCGCTACGCTCGCCTGTGGTTGGCGCACTTCGTGCGCTGCATTCGCTTACGCTCATGCCCCTTTCAATCCCAAGTACAATGGGTTAGCTCGCTACGCTCGCCTGGGGTTGGCGCACTTTGTGCGCTGTATTCGCTTACGGTCATGCCCCTTTCAACCCCAAGTACAATGGGTTAGCTCGCTACGCTCGCCTGTGGTTGGCGCACTTCGTGCGCTGCATTCGCTTACGCTCATGCCCCTGTCAACCCCACTTACAATGGGTTAGCTCGCTGGGCTCGCCTGTGGTTCGCGGACTTCATGCGCTGCATTCGCTTACGATAATGCGCCTACCAACCTCACGTACAATGGTTCAGCTCTCTACGCTCGCGCCTGTCTATCTATTATCAAGAAACATCGACTGATAGGGTGCATTTCATGCGCTGCAGTCGCTTACGCTCATGCCTCTGCCTACTCCTCTTACAACAGCTTGGCTCGCTCCGCTCACCCGATAATCCCTTATCTTAATTTGTTGGTTAAAACTTTGGGCTTGTTTATATTAGGCCTAAGCTTCGCAACTCATTCTGATTATGAATAGTTTGATTATGAATAGGGTCTTACATGCTGTAGTAGCAGCAAATAGACCCAACTAACTTAATATCAAATAAATCAATACCTCATCAACAAAAACGTGTGTAAAGTGTCCACTTTCCAGTCCAGCAGAGTACAATATACCTGCCATTGAACATGTACAAACAACGACACGATAACGACACGATAACATCAGGTCATCTGTGTCACTTGTGCAGAAGGGCAACAAAGATTCGTGGCAATCCTGGGACCTTTGCATTGCATTCAGTCGTATCAACTGACCTTTGGAGAACTTCGAACTTTCTACAAGTCGCTGGGCCTGTATGCAAAACAAAGAAACTAGTTACTTGTACACACTGTCTGTCATTCAATGCAGTTGGTGGCCATTCAGCTTAAATAATACACTTGTCGAGGATAAGCACGTCTGTATAAATACGGGTATATTGGAGACAAGAACGGGGAATTTATCAAGGTGAAGTGGAAACAAAAAGAGCAGAGCAACGGAGACATCAATATAGAAAAGATCAACATAAACGTTATATACAGGGTAGTGTGAGGTCCTGAGTACTTTATTGTTATTAATTCTAATATAAAGATTAGGACACTGTGTGCCACGATCATAGCGACGTTACTTCGCCACGTGAGTGGAGCAGTCTTGTGACCGAATGCAATGTGCACGTGGATGTGTTGGCAAAGTGAAGATCAGAGAGATCGTTTTTTGGAAGATTTGATTATGAACTTCTTTTGAATGATCCTATTATACCTTATTAAAACTTGTGATTAATTAGTGTCCTAGAAGTCGACGTCCTTTTATTGATACCTTTCCTGACCTTCTTGTCTTAAATTGTAAAGATCATTAAATGGGCCTAACGGTAGGCCACAAAAATTAACCCCCTAAACAAAACATTTTTAGGAACGGTATCTTATGGGCAACTTGTTGCGCATAAGATACCGTAATGCTAACAAATAATTTTCAACTAAAAAAGACATCTTGCGTAAAAATATTTTGCATTTATGTTTCGTCATTTCGTAGCAATTGTAATTTTAAAATTTCTAGTCGTGAAACCTGCTGTTATATGACATTTAATGTATGAGAATTGACCACGTATGTATTGAGCTTAGCAATACATACGTCTTGTCATTTTCAAATTGTTCCGAGGATTTAAATTTTATCAAAAATCTGCTAATTGAGAAAAGTCCGGAAAGAAAAATAATCGTTTCTAAATTTCCTAACAAAAACTTTTCCACTGGCCTGAGAATAACATACACAATGCTACGCCATTGCGTTAAGCTATTGAACCAACGCGGGGTTTTTGTCGTCAAAGAAAAATTATGAAAATAATACTTGGTCCCAGAAAGACTGCAAAAATTAATTGACCAGGGAGGACGACACTTTGAACACCTTGTTTAATTATTGTTTTCTTAGTTATTCATTGTCAAAATAGGGCATTCTATACTTTTCAGCAAAAAAACTACACATCATTTTAGGCTGAGTAAGCTCTTTAAAAATGACTCAACATAATTACAAAATATTTGTAAACAAGATGTCTTTTGAGATGAATATTGTACGGTAAAATTTTCCGAAAGTTTATCGTTACGATGCATTTTCTACAAACTTTTATGTTAAGAGGGTTATTTTGTCTACATCGTATATCCAAAATGCCCGGGGCAATCGATACCCTGTCATTTTAAGATTAAACCAAGCTTCCCTTTCTCAGAGAGATCCAACATGATAACATGCGTATACTTACAATAAGATCGGAAGCACTGTTCGATGGGGCACACGCTAATATTCGACTGGTTGGAATAAGCGAGAAGACTTGTAAGATAGCTTCAACAACAGTGATAGTCTTGCCGGTACCAGGTGGGCCAAACAACACGTAAGGCGCAGGACGTCCTTCAGCAGTCAGGATTTTTCGTACAGCACATTTTTGTCTTTCGTTTAAACTCTTATTCACAAAGGAAATATCTACGGAAAAAAGTTTCGAGAAGACCTAACTAATCAATAATTACATGAAAGATTATTAAAAGGAAAGGTTAACTTTGCATAAAAAAGCTCCCCTGGCAAAGCGACATTTTCGCTATATTTACATAAATGTGACTTAATCTGATGGATAACACAAATACACTCGTTTGAAACAGCTTCCGCAAGCATACTTTCGTAGTTTCCAACTTTATAAAATTGCGGTGTCATTGTACAATGATAGTGGTTAAACTAGCCCCGGTAAGTTCTTGAATACCCCTTTTCCTAAAATAAGCTCTCATCCCGGCATTAACAATTATTAATATGATCTACCTTAAATAAGCTGCCACTGCTTATTTAAGGTATTTACATATTCACATATCGGTATTCGCTAATTGAGCCCCTATCGACTCATAATCGACTTCACAAAAGTGCTATATATATAAAACTGCCATAACCCCTGTTAGAATTGCATCGAGGCAAAGAATAAAATCTATTTGTTCAAGAAGCTTGGCCAAGATTCGTGACCCTTGACATTGACAATAGGCAAAGGTGGGGAAAACTTGAGATTGGTATAAATCAGACAAAACATGTCTGGTAGGTTTGCCATGAATTTTTTTTCGAAAATGTATATATATGGCGTGTTTCAAAAACATTTCAGAAGCTCTCTCCCCTCAAATAAGAACCCTGAAAAAATAAAAAAAGCTCCAGGGGGTTAATTCGAAGATTTACGGTGTGAAAAACTTAATTGTTTGAAAGGGAATGTCTCCAATATACCATGCAATTAATGAATAACCATACCTTGCCTCTTTCTGGAAACGAGCAATTTGAGTAACGGGGGTTTTTCCATTAACTTGGTAGCAAATAGGACTAAAAGAAAGACAGGTACATTTATATGGTATTCAATGAATACTTCCGATAGACCTTCGTAAAGCGAATGTCATTGATACCAGTGTTGTAGTCAATGACCAGAAATGCGACTTGCTGAAATAAACCTGATTACAACAGCTTTGACCCTAACTTGTTGGGGAGATGAACCGTAGTAAGTCTGGGGAATTTGGCATGACGTCGTTTTTACATCATTGGAGCATGCGTAGTAGGGCTTTACAAATCGCGGAAATTTCAAACTTGCGAAGTACAGACAGAAGTGAAAGTTTAATGGCGGCGAGCAACAGGGGAGCTGCGGTGCAAGATTAAAGTGTTAAAGTACACAAACGGAAAAAGGGATTGTATGAGAACTGCGTATGTATTCATTTCACTACCAAAGTGTTGACTTGTTATTAATGAACTATACCTCGAATTATCAACAATAGATTCAAGGGAAGGATAGACAGGGCATATACTAAAAACACCTCACATCCTGCCTAACGTTTGTTTTTATTCTTGATACGTGTTAAGGAGGTCTTGGACTATCAGAAACTGCCAGGTGACTTTTTGGGAAACGCCCAGTTTTCACGTGGTTGATGGCGTCATAATTGGTACAAAATTGATCTTGAATCAGCTATAACTTCTCTCATGCTTCCTCAATTCAAAAAATATTAACGGTTTCGTGCTTCTTGCATAAAGACCGATAATTGATATATAATTTAATTAATTTGCGCATGTCAGCATTTTTGGTGATGAGGTCATCGAAAAAAATTTTTCCACACAAGTAATCCCAAACTGGTTAAAGTTATGTAAAACATAAAACGGAACAAGAATTTATTGATTTTAAGGAAAATAACACTGTTTTTTTGTGAAAAAATAGTTTAAGGCAAAAAATCGCTATCTGAGGAATCACTTTTTCTTCCTCTGAAGTCGTGAAATCTTCTTCCCACTCAGAATTTTATTCAACTGGCCCCAAAACTATGCTCACTTCTGAGTCAGCAGAATAATTTTGGAATGATGTGGCATCAGGTTGTCGAGGCGTCTTCTCTGGTCGCTTTGTTGGTGGGGGAACTTCCACTTCACTTTCTGACTCTCTGTCAGCGTCATTTTCGTCATTTGTGACTTTCTTTTTCTGCCGACGTGATCAGATGAGGGACGGAGGCAACTGGTTCCCATTAAACCAGATATGAGTGAATCTGCTTAGCTGCTCATTAAAGGTCCAGCCACACATTTGTGGATCAATACGCCTCACATTTGCATTTAGACTGCGCAACCACACATAACTCTGCAAGTTTGCGCGTTTGATGTCTTCGCTCAGCGATTTCGGATTTGCTGGAATCGCAGCGGAGGATTTCGCTTTGAAGCGTTATACAATCGAATTCTTGTTTGTACATAGGATTCATTTGCCATGCCAGAGTACATTATGGTCTGCATGAACGTTTCGACATCATTAAATGTAGCATCATTTACATTTTCTTCGGACCCCAAGCTTTGAATCCGTTGACATGAAGTTTTATCTTTCAATAACTTTTTATGACGCTTATTTTCCAATGTTAAACATGTAGGATGTTGTATCCGAACCTGTTATTGCATGCGTTTGTGGAAGAATGTTGCAAATATCAACTTCTAGATACTTAGCTACTTTTCCAATATCGACAAACTTCTGCCTATCTATACACATGAACCAAGACTTTTCTTGGTCGCATGTATTTATGGAATGTGTTAGAAGCACAAAACATCTGTATCTTTCGACACAGCAACTATTGGAGTATCCCTCGAGGCTGCGTGCAAAATCATTTTGCATCTGCCTCTTCATGGTTACTTGTTTCCATTTCTTCTACGCTTGGTAATTTTTGGTAATCCTGAACGCTTGATTTCTGCACGTTATTATCATTGGCATCTGTAAAAGTTGCCGGCCATGATCACTCTTGAAGAACGCGTGGCTAGCTTAATCAGATCTTCTCTATTTTCATCACTATCAAAAAATGCTTGCCAATCATTTCCTTGAGTTATCTTTTGATTGAAGCTTTCCAAGTGCACCTTCCTCAACTTTTCACCTCTCCTCTAGCTTGTACTGGCTTTTAAACTTCCATCGAGGTACTGGTCGTTAAAGATTTCAAGTTGCAATGCATTCGCTGCAGGTTGTGGATTTGCATATTGCAGTATTTGCGTGAACCATTCTAGATACGTATCCCGGGGCTTCACTGAAACATTGCCATCCCGTCAATTATCCATCTTGTGCAAAAGAGAGGCCTCTCAGCAACTGCACCAGCTTCTTTTATCAAATAATTTCGGAGACAGGCTTTGGCTTAGAAGTTGATATTTGCAACATTCTTCCACAAATGCATGCAATAACAGGTTCGGATACAACATCCTACATGTTTAACATTGGAAAATAAGCGTCATAAAAAGTTATTGAAAGATAAAACTTCATGTCAACGGATTCAAAGCTTGGGGTCCGAAGAAAATGTAAATGATGCTACATTTAATGATGTCGAAACGTTCATGCAGACCATAATGTACTCTGGCATGGCAAAGGAATCCTATGTACCAACAAGAATTCGATTGTAGAACGCTTGAAAGTGAAATCCTCCGCTGCGATTCCAGCAAATCCGAGATCGCTGAGCGAAGACATCAAACGCGCAAACTTGCAGAGTTATGTGTGGTTGCGCAGTCTAAATGCAAATGTGAGGCGTATTGATCTACAAATGTGTGGCTGGACCTTTAATGAGCAGCTAAGCAGATTCACTCATATCTGGTTTAAAGGGAACCAGTTGCCTCCGTCCCTCATCTGATCACGTCGGCAGAAAAAGAAAGTCACAAATGACGGAAATGACGCTGACAAAGAGTCAGAAAGTGAAGTGGAAGTTCCCCCACCAACAAAGCGACCAGAAAAGACGCCTCGACGACCTGATACCACATCATTCCAAAATTATTCTGCTGACTCAGAAGTGAGCATAGTTTTGGGGCCAGTTGAATAAAATTCTGAGTGGGAAGAAGATTTCACGACTTCAGAGGAAGAAAAAGTAATTCCTCAGATAGCGATTTTGTGCCTCAAACTATTTTTCACAAAAAACAGTGTTATTTTCCTTAAAATCAATAAATCCTTGTTCCGTTTTATGTTTTATATAACTTTAACCAGTTTGGGATTACTTATGTGGAAAAATTTTTCGATGACGTCATCACCAAAAATGCTGACATGCGAAAATTAATTATACTATATATCAAATTATCAGTCTTTATGCAAGGAGCACGAAACCGTTAATATTTCTTAAATTGAGGGAGTATGAGAGAAGTTATAGCTGATTCAAGATCAATTTTGTACCAATTATGACGTCATCAACCACGTGAAAACTGGGCGTTTCCCAAAAAGTCACCTGGCAGTTTCTGATATTCCAAGGCCTCCTTAACACGTATCAAGAATAAAAACAAACGTTAGGCAGGATGTGAGGTGTTTTTAGTATATGCCCTGTCTAAGGAATGAGGCCATCAAGTTGCATTTATGTGTGCAGGTGAATGATAATATGCATCAAGTGACAAAGTGCAAATAAAATTACGATTTGTAAGAGCTCTCATCCACTGTAAAGAATATGCTCCTCAGAAATAAATTTGACCAGGTCTAGATAGGTCTAGATCCCCATCTAACTGACCAATTCGAAAGCTATCCAACCGGTCCAATGGAACACTAAACCCTAAAGAAATCCGAAATCCTTTCAATGCAACAAAAACACAACCTTGGCCTAAGAACTCAAAACGCGGAGTGAAATTTCTTCTCAGCGCACGTGTGCTGCTTATCATATGACACATTTGCCCTACATTCTACGCATGCTCCAATGATGTAAGTTTTGATTGGCTCAGACTTACTCGATTTTTCATTGTTTAGAACAATACCGGCCAAGACTCATCTCCCCAACAATAACAGAGATTACTCACTGAGTAGAGGTATTTATCTTCATGATAGAGTTGGTCAACAGAAGTAGGCCTATAGTGTACTCTGATACCGTGGCAGCGCAATTTAAAAAGAATTTACCATCTTCTCCAAGATTAGCAGCATGCTCAACTGCTTGATGGCGCCTTCTCGTGACTGTTCTAAAAAAGAATCAAAATACATGCCCTGAGAAAAGCAGCTAATTAAAAGAAAATTCATAGCAAATAACAATAATAAACTGCAATCAAAAAAGTATAATATTATTAACAATAATTATTCTATCATCTTCTTTCTGGGGGTGATATTGACAAGCAATATATAGCTTTGCTATAATGTATTATGTTTTTGATGATGACGTAAGAAATATTCGAGAAACATAAGATGGAAAAATATTCGGTCCTGTAACAACAACGTGGATACGTAACGTAGTTAAGTAAAGTAGAGCTATGAAGAAAGTCTCACCACTTGTTTTGAAATAAAGATTTTAAATATTTATAACCAAGATCGGAGAGATACCTGTTAAAAAAGAATTGAACATTACAGTCCTCGTTACGATACATCTTATGAAATGCTTCGTTGAATTTTAAAAGAACATCTTCAGCTCTAACCTGGATAAAAACAAATTAAAGAAGAGTGTCACTTTTAACAGTGTGGATATGTGAATTTTGATCAGAAAGTAAATGAGCCAAGAAATTTTCAGCAACGAAGTTACAAAAACAAGAAATAGAAATTAATTTGTTTTTATTACTTCGTGGATGCATCCTTCGTACTTTGGTGAATCAACAGTCGAGCCTGTAAATATAAATCAAATAAGCTAATTAAAATCATCTATTCTCAAATGTTTACATGACTATTAAACGATCAATATCAGTAATTGGTAAATCTAGTTCAATTTAATAGAAGTTTGGATGCATATGACAATTAAGATCTCAACAGTTAAAAAATCTAAAGTGCACCTTGTAGTTCCAAGATAACCCTATCACCTACAAGAAGCGAGGGTCTCCCTTCAGCGAGTCCTGGTACAGATAACAAAAAATACTCTGCTAATGGTCTAACAGTTACCTATACAAAGATAAAAAATTACAATTATAATTGATACCTTAATACAATGTGGGTACGTAATAGGGCACTGAAAACATATTTAATTAAGTAAGATCTCGATGTAAGAAACTTTAATCATACTGACAAGTATGTTGGTTGTACTACATAAATGTTCCAGTGAGTATCTCAAATATAAGTAACTCTAAAAAAATCAGTGTCGGATGATATCTGACCAGATATCATTGGCAAAAAGCTCTAATGCAGTGGAGAATGATCAGTATATAATATTATATATGCTTGGTTCTCCGTACAGCGCAATATTTAACGCTTTCCTCTATGTCATATGTCATTCATATGTCACTTGAAAAATCAATTTGAAGTGCTGGGTGGACACGGTGTTAACCGTACTCCTAAGTTATTTTATTTATCTATTTATTCATTTATCCATTTATTTATTTATTATTTATTTTAATACTCCATAATGGTTGTAAAGCCATTTATTATTTATTTATTATTTATTGAAGATTGAATTTGCGAAAAAATGCTAAACTTGATAAAAATTTGAAAAGTGTTTACCATTTGCATGTCAAATTGTCTCATCTCTTCTTCTTGGGTAATTTCCTCAGCATACAGCAGTGTGGCCAGCTTTCGCCGGTAGATATTCATTGAAAGAGGCTACGAAATCATTGTATCAAAAATAATTCATGAAACTCCAAGTTTGAAATCGAAATATCAAATAGATCATAAATTTTGGTTACCATCATTATTTCTGGAATGAGGTTCTGCAAACAGCCGTCGTTAAGAATACAATCTTTAACGGTTTTCGGTATGTCATACTGCATAAGATGCTTTGGTAAAAACATTTTCTTCTTCCTACAACAAAAATAGAAATATCGTAGAAAAGAATGTCGAGTGTAAAGTCAAGTACACTTTGTGTCAAATTCATTTCTTCTTTAGCAACATTGAGCCCCAAATAACCAAGCAATAAATTTGATTGCACTTGGCGAAGGTCCTCCAAATTTAGCTTGCAAGAGCTCTTTAATCTCCTAAGTGGTTTATCTCCTGACCAAGGCATTTGTTAACATTTTGTATATGACATTTCCAGCTAACTTTATTATCCTTCACCCCAAGGCATTTCGACTGGATAACATAGTTTATGGGTATTTTGTTAAGAAACACTCCTTGTAATGGGCCAAAGGGTGTTTTCGATTCACAATTATAACTCCTGACTTGTCAGGAAGTACTGCAAGAAAACCTTTACGGCACCAAGTATGGGTATCATCAAGCAGTATTTGAAGATATGAAGTCACATTGGCAAGACTGTCACCGATACAGAAAAGCTCAGTGTCATCTGCAACATTTAAATGTATCCTGTTGAATGACATTCTGAAAGGCCCATTACCTTCATTCCAAACAATCCAGACCCTAAAACTGACCCTTGGGAACCCGAAATTCAACATTGTGAAGATTTGATTTTGCATTGTCAATCTAAAGTAAAATAGTTGGATGTTGTATTTTGAGCCTTAAAGTTTGGTGATATACTGAGACAAAAGCAATAAAAATCTATGAAAAGAATTCCCACTACTTTGCCCTTGTCGAGAGCCACTTTTCATATTCCAGTCAGGTGTAACATTAGGAGCTCAGGTGAGCACCCCTTTATGAAAGCTCGTAGCTGTTTTGCATTGATACTGTGCAGTAAGTGATTATCAATAACATCACTGACGAATGCTTCAAGCAACTATCCTGGCAGGTTCAGTAACGATATTGGGCGTTGTAGCGATAGCTTCCTCTTTCAAGATAAGATCCTTTCTTGGGGAATGGCTTTACACAAGCAATTTTCCAGTTCATTGGGAGATTTTTCTCAGCTTTTCTTCATTACTATGGCTGTTTATTACCACTATTACTACTTCATTACAATTAAAAAATGCAGAGTTGAAGGAAAGAGGACACCCAGACAAAAACATACTAAAACTTGACAACAAAACAATGAACAAAACTAAATTTAAAAAAATTAGGCTAAAGGAATTAGAAACAACAAGAAGCTCAAAAATGTATAAATTTCTTACCTCATGGGGCGTTGTCCTGGAAGTATTCTACCATTTACATCAAACCTAGTTGCATCGTTATTAGTTGACTTTCGATACGAAAAAGCCAAATTTGAAGCCATGGCTCGCTCTGTGGGATCATACACATTGGCTCGAACTCTGCAACCTAATTTAAAACTGCCCAAATCAACGATCACTATATTTTCATACTTGCCAAGAAACCTAACATTGAAATAAAATAATAATTAAGTTTTGCATCCTTTTGAATTAACATTGACACGAAATAAACTTACAATAACGCATATCAGTTGGAAACATCATTTATGCTCAAATCGAATTCCTTGGTGTATCAAGCATTCTTCTGTCAATATATCTTAGTTACGTGTGTAACTATGATAGTTGATGCAATAAAATAATTTTAAATAAAGAATTGCGTGATTGATTTGTACAACGTTTCATGATGATTGACCGTTTCGTTTCGTGATTGACCAGTTATCCAGGTGATACAAATCAACAACGTCGCTAGTTATTTAAAATTATTTTATTGCATTTATTTATTGTATTCCACCGTGTACTGTTATTCAAGCCTGAATAACACTTCCTTCACAAATATGTTTGAACTCCGACCGAAGAGAGCTCAAAATCTATTTTTACTTCGCAAAACTGATGCTGCATCAAGCACACATGTCAGATAAGGTTCTCCCAACAATAACAGGTTGATTTATATTGTTTCATATAGAGTATTCTAGGGTCTACATTTTGTGCAACTGGAATTACAGAGAAGATTGAAAAGGTGAGCCTGGTGAAGTTGATTTAGTGTGCCACTTACTCTGCCTGAAATTGAAGATGTATACTGTGGGTCTGTCCAGGGATAATTACGTTTCCGTGTCTCTTGAGAGTTTGACACTGTATTCTACAGTCATTATTGACGTTTGAGTTTTGAGATTGATTGGACAAAGCACAACCAAAGCATAACTGCTTACAATTGTTAAACAATTTGTATTGTACTATCATCTGTTTTATCAAGCTATCATTCCTGGAAAAAATGATATAACGGTTAGAAAGATTTTATTAAGACACATGTAAGCAACTATTAACACTATTTAAACTAATAAACTTCCAACTAATAAGTTATTTAAGCTAGTAAAGCCAGAGGCTCATGTCAGCCATCACCCGAGCCTGTGCTAAAAATTAAATATTGCTTGCTTTCTATTACATATTTAGATTGTAATCCCAATAAAACGAACTCTTGTGGTAACTGACAACCTTGTGTAATTCCAAAAATTTTCCAGACACTTTTGAAATTCCTCAGTGTCTGGACATTTTTTACTTTGGTTACAAATGCGTTATGTTTTTATTAATATCACAGTTGATTCTCAGGAAAATATTCTTCGAAATTTTCTCAAAACTTTCAATGAAGCCTGTTTGGTATATTCAACCATGTGTCAAAAAATTCAGTTTGATCAACATGAAAAAAGAGCTGTAAGAGTTTTGTGGCATGATTGTAGCAGAGCAATCAAAATAAAAGAATGGACATCAAAAAGGGGCTATAAATAGTGTTTCATTATTACAGGGAAAAATACAACAAGACATAAAATTTGAAATCTAATCAGACTCTCATTCTATAAAACATAAAACAACCTCGTGTTCAACTAAGAACTCCCATGACACAAGGGGCCAATTGCAGATGTTGGAGAAAATTTTGTTAAAAGCTGTCAGTAAACGTTGTAAGGACAGTAGCAAAATGCAAATATGTCAGCCATATTAGAGAAGAAAAAACACATTAACCTAGATGATAAACGGCGGCAACATATAACAAAGTACTGATCAATATTTCTCTTTTGCAAGAAGCTCTTGAAATCCTTTGATATGTTATCCTTGTTTCTTAACCAATCAATGACTATTTCATGCAAATCATTTTCCCAACTGCAATGAAATATTTTGTCTCTCCCTTGCTTTGTAAGTATCTCAGTCTCAAGAATGAGCTCATTGGCCCATTCCAACTGCTTTACTACCAACTGACTTTGTAGCCATTGTTGATTTTGACATTGACTGTCTTGCAGAAAGTTTGCAGTGTAAAAAGTTCCGTTTTTAACAAGAAATGTAAATAAGCGAAAAGTGTGGAGCTTGTGGAACATTTTATAACTTGTTACTCATTTTGAGAAAGCTTCTGAAAAGATTATTAGTATTAAATTAAGGAGTCCATATTCTTAGCCTAAATTTTTGCTTTCATTGAAATGTCAATAGATTCCTAATACCTTACACATTCCAAGCAGCATGAACAAGTATGGGGATAGGGCTTTCTCCAAAGCTGGTCCAACCTTATGGAATAAGCTACCTATTTATGTCAGACACATTCACGATGTTGACAAATTTAAAAAAACTTTAAAGTCTTTCCTTTTAACAACTAACCTAGATAATTTTTATTCATAATTGTTTACTTTAATGTTCACTGTTGAGCACACAACCATTAATTTCATATTTTGGTTGAGGAAACAGTGGGTAAGCAACCATTATTATTATTATTATTATTATTCCTAAACTGTGAAAATACTTTTGTGACGGGAGTGTATATATGTGATTTGTTCCTTCATAATTTCATTTTTCTTTCATTCATCTTTCATTCTTTCATGTAACAAAATAAATTCAAGACTGCATACGCTTACCTCACAGTTACTGCTTGCATTGACATACAACCAATTTCTGTATCGCCATAGTTGATATCCCTTGTCACAGATACCCCATTCTTTGGTTTCAATAGGAATTCAATGTACTTACTGCTGAGTTCTGAAGAATCAGATGAATGTGGCTTGCACCTGAATAGAAATTAAAACAATTTAACAGGCTCTAAACCTTCATTTACTTAAAGAAGATAAACAGAAACTGTTCCATTTCAAAATAAATACAAAAAAGAAACCAAGATAATGGGTCTTACTGGAAGTTTGTTTTCAGTTTTTCGAGTTTAGTTGCTCTCCAGTGTGACCGCTTCTGTTTTGACTCTATAGCACAGACTTTGACTTGATCACCTTTGACTGGGGCATAAGAATTGATGCAAGAACTTATGTGAAAATAAATATCATCGTCTATAAACCCATATCTGTTTATGACATCTGTTATTGTGCCAACAAACTCTTTCTCTCTGACAGGTTTCACTGAGATTATTACTTCCTCTGAAGTTTCAGTAGTTTTGATTTCACATTGCACAAAATCATTCACTATCGGGTTGTATCCTTGCTGGCAGGAATATTTATGGAAAGGATATTTCTCATTGATCATGCCAGAACCTCTCATGAAATATGTCACCATTCCCAGTAATTCACTTGTTGTCTCTTTTGATTCACTGTCATTGTCCCACTCCTTGACAGCAGTGACACGGTCAGCAACCCATCCACCATGTACTCCAATTCTAGAAGCTTCCACACTCACCTTATCACCAATTTGCAATCTTTCATTACCGACAACACAGTCTTCAGAAAAGTATATGTGGTCTTCAATTAAACCTCGCCCACTAAAAATGCTCGTCACCTCACCAAAAGTGGCCTTGGTGAAACGATTTTCGGATGCATCTCTTTTACCAGCCCCATTCTCCCCCTGCTTAGCAGCTGTGGTATATTCAGAGTTTGTCTCTGCTTCAGCTGAGCCAGAAGAACAACCTTGCAGTGTACTTGAATCAGAACCACCATCCAACACGTGTGAAGATGCACCAGTCGGCACATCAACGTTTGTAGTGACCAGGCCATAAAACTTTGATAATATCGTGTACATTATTTCACCGTCAAAAAAGAGAGCTAGTTATTAATTCTTTGAGTAATACAAAGCTAATAAGCGGCGTCAAGAAGTGGAAATAAAAAAGCTACAAAGCAATACGGCGAGAACACATCATTTCTTAGCTTGGGCCTTCTTTGGTGTGCTTGTGGGTTAATGATAGATATCACCAGGCAAACCGACGTTCTCCTTCCGTGAGGCTCTTGCCACGCAGAGACTTATTTCGTACTATGTGCGAGAACAAAGTGGTCGTGAAGCTACACGAAAATATTTTTGTCGGTAACAGTTCGTTTTTGTAACATTCACTTCAATAAACGTAATTGTTGTTGGCCCCCTTTTTTAAAGTAGGCTTAAAGGCCCGAATACACCTAGCTATTTTGCATTATTTATTCCCAAAATAGCCTCGGTTAAGGCCGGGTTACACGATCACTTTTTGCCATCACTTTTTTTGATATTGGACCAACGTGATAAAAAGTGATCGTGTAACATGCAAAAATGATGGATTTTCGCAGCAGATTTTAATGCGCTTACGAGGTGTTAATCCTCCATCATTGAAAATTTTACTCTGAACCAAAGCAGAGTAAAATCGAGTCCATCACTTTTTTTCAAAGACGCCGACAAATTCTTACGTCATGTAGTGTTTTGGTGAAGAGGAAACGGCCTAGAGTTTCGAGAAAAGAAGTATACAACTTGAAATTGTGCTTAGATATGGTAGGCCGAATGGTGCAAAATTCAAGAAAATAAAATTGCACCACAATTCAATAGCTATTTTCAACGTCAAGAATTAAGTTTAAGACCAAGGTAGAATTTTCAATAAAATCAACGAATGACACCACAATCAAGATAAAACACTCTCAACTTCAACAAGGAAACACTTCAACTTCAAGGTTACGTTTCGACTTCAAGGGAACAATTCACATTCAAGGGTACAATTCAACTTCAAGGGTACAATTCAACTTCAAGGGCACAATTCAATGTCAACAAACATTTTTCAGTGTCAACAAACGTTTTACATTGTCAACAAATCCCATGATGCCATGTTCCTTGTTTTTGGCGCTACAATTTAGGTTAAAATGGACACTAGCTTTAATGATGGCGGAGCAAGATTGGGGGAATTTCTTTCAATCACTCATACAAGCGCTTGATGAGGCAGAGAATGCTACCACTGAGCAGCAAAGAGAAGTAGCAGGTCTGCACTTAGAGCATGCAGTTAGTGTTTTGCAGCACGTGATCTCACTTGTGCCAGGAGAAAGTGAATCTGGGCAAGTCCTCGCGACAATTTTGAGAAATTTTCGGTTGCTCATAGCCGGCTGGAGAAATGCGTCTTCTGATCGTTGCTCCAATGTTGCAATTTATTCGCTTGATGTACCTTCATTGGTTCAAAGTGTACATGCTGGTAGGCCAAAATTTGAGATAAGCGAAGAGGTCCTTTTGCAGTTGAGATCTATAGGATTCACATGGTCGCAAATAGCCGAGATGTTGCTTGTTTCTCGTTGGACAATCAGAAGAAGAGTAGTCGAATTTGGTTTGCAAGACGTTACCGGTTACTCCCATATATCAGATGAAGAGCTAGATGCAAAGGTTAGTCAGTTTATGCAGCGACATGGCACACTGGTTGGCTATTCAATCATCAGTGGGCATTTGAAATCACTTGGCTTGAGGGTACAACGCCGGAGGGTCAGAGCAAGTATTGTTCGTGTGGATCCAAGTAGTTCCAGGTTGAGGTGGTCTGTTGTTGTTTTTCGGCGGCGATATTCGGTTCCAGGTCCGAATAGTCTATGGCATGCAGATGGTCATCATAGCCTAGTCACATGGGGATTCGTTATTCATGGAGCAATAGATGGCTTTTCCAGATTCATTGTTTACCTTGAATGCTCAACTAACAATAAAAGTGATACTGTCACCGAATTGTTTTTGGAAGCCACTCGAAATTTTGGATGGCCATCCCGAGTTAGAACTGATAAAGGGGAGAGAACGTTGGCATCTGGGCAATGATGGAGGAGTTTAGAGGAGAAAACAGGGGAAGCTATTTAGCTGGATCCTCAGTGCACAACCAGCGCATTGAGCGCTTGTGGCGTGATGTTTTTTGCATGGTGTGCCACCTTTTTTACTATACTTTCCAATCAATGGAAGAGTCTGGGGTCTTGAACATAGGTGATGAGATTCACAAATTCATTCTCCATTTTGTCTTCCGTCCGAGAATAAACATAGCTCTGAACAGTTTTGTTGCATCTTGGAACAATCATCCCATGCGCACAGCTCGCAACTGGTCGCCCCACCGAATTTGGGTGAATGGAGTCTTGGACATTCGAAATCATGAAAATGTTGGTGTTTCTGACATTGTTCAGTCGTCCTCAGGTGAAGTAGAGTGGTATGGATATGATCCACGCGCACCCGCGCCAAATGATGACGGACTTTCATCGGTTGAAGTACTGGATGCTGACCCCAACCTCCCAGATCATATCTTGGAACAGTTAAGAACTGAGATTGACCCATGTGAAAACTCAGACAGTTTCGGAATTGATATTTATTTGAGAGCTTTAAATATTGTAGAATCATCCCTAGCTCACTAACGATAAACAGGATACCTTAAAGGCAGAAATTTTCGCGATTACAAATTTCCAAAAACTCTGTTTTTGAAAATCGCGAAAATAAAAACTGCGAAATTGTCATTTTTATGCCTTTTTATCAATTTCAATATTGAATATTTTCAAAAATGAGAACCGCGCAAAATTCCAATATTTCGAACCGCGAAATTAAAGACACGCGAAAATTTCTGCCTTTAAGGTAAGTTTGGAATGAGATAAACATTCGTCGATGCATTTTGCCAAATCACATGTCGTTGACAGCAAACTGAACTGTAATCTAAATAACAAAACACATTTTCTAAGCAACAAGTAACTGAACTAAAAAGCTTGCTCTACAAAGATATAAAATTTCAGCCACGTAAGTTCCAAACCACCTTATTATGCGCAATTACGGGTTTGAGTTAATCATGGAATAACTTTTAAAAACTCCTCTAAAAATCACCTCAAATCTAGTATGTCCTTCATTACTCATGCCTCAATTTTAACAATCCAAAATCTATGATTTCTTTATTTTTGTATATTTGCTTAAAAAGCTTGCATTATCAGTCCTCAAAATTGATAAAAATTAAATGATTGATCTTCCTTTAGGTTCCACCCCTAATTTTGCTTAATAAGTTAGAAATTTCTGTTACTCAGAAATTTTGTTACTCAGAAATTTCGAAATATCTTAAGAACCTTGAAACAAAAGATTATAAATGTAAGCATGAAATAAAGTAAGCTCAAGAAATGTTATGCTGTATTGTACGCTTTGCCTTTCATCACTGCCATCATGCTGCTTTCAAAGTGCAAGTAGTCATCAAAGCTGACAGGAATCTTCAAATCAAGTGTGCATGTGGAAGCATATATAGCATCCACATTTCCAATGTGAACTGATATAGAACCAGGCACAAAAACAGAGGTGCAAGAGCTTGAACCTGTTACATAGCATAAAAAATTGGCCAATGTTCGTTCAGAAGCATTCTCAATAAATAAAAATAGCCATCCCTGCACTTGACGTATTTGGCGGTCTTCAGAAAATTCAAGCTTTAGTAACTGTTTCACATAATTTGCAGACACAGCATCATCTTGGTGTATGAAAAAATGCACAAATTTACTTGGAGCAGCTTCTACTTCCTTGAGAAAACCAAGGATCTTTAATCCATTTCTGAATTGGTCGAGAATTGCTTTATGCTTTATAATTGTGTCATGCAGGACAAGGCACTGAACAACTTCTTCTTTATTCTTTTCCTGAAAGAAAATATTATTTAGGTGGTGAATTTCTATTAAAATACAGGCTTTGTGCCGATTAAAACCTGTTTTCTTTTTACACTCTCAAAAAATTCTTGTTTAAAGGGTAGGATTTAATGTTTCTAAAAATTATGCAACAGCTGTGGCACATACATTTAGTTTTCTTGTTTGTCCACACTCCTGCATGAATCTCAAGAAGCTCTCATCTTCAGAAATCTCGACAAGATCATTGGTACCACCATCCTTGATCTGAAAACAAGGTAAAAAATAGTTACTATGATGGTTCCTTACTAAGATGACTACTATTATGCGAATAGATACAACCAACAATGTACAATACTAATGTGAAGTCCATGAATTTTTCATATTTGCATACATCATCAAAAGAAAAGAGTAACGATTATTAAGATACCTAAATTCAGATTCAGAATGAGATTCTGATACAGGGGTATCGATACAGGGATACTACTATTATGGTTCCTGATTCTCTTAAGGGGTCCTTTTAAAAGAAAAAGTTTAGCTTGCAACAAGCTTCACATACCCTTTCAAGAAATGCAGCCAGCTCAATATCCCCGACATCAATAAATGAGGATCTTCCAACGGCTTGACTGAGGTCACCAGTAGCGATGTACCAAAATATTCCAGGGGCAAGGTAAGGAAAACCTGGCCCACCCTGCACTAAACTGTGAGCAATCATCTTTCCAAGAACTTCAAAAATGCCTGTCAGTACATGTTCACTGCTATAAACTGGTGTGAGTCTTGCATTTTGGCCACGAAACAATCTAAGGTATCCTTCCCCTTCTGCAATTTGTGCAAAGACGTCAGAGAATGATTGGCGTAATACACCTCCAGTGTCAACAGCTGGCTCTCCCCTTATTTGCAACTTTATTTGAAGGCATGGGTCAAAATCTGGACTCTTGTAGATGGAAAATAAATCCATGAGTAGGTCTTCTTTGTCCAGCTTTACTTTCTCTGCACATATGTATGGTTTCATGGTTTTCTTCAGCCTCTGCAAAATCTGGCATGCATCCTCATCATCTTTCCCTACAAAACTATCATGTCTCACAGAGCTCCTAGGCTCACTTAAAAAATTGGCAGCTGCCTCTAGATCTTGATGAACAATCAAAGATTCTCGTAACAGTTCTGTTCTTGTGTTGGGAAAAATGGTGGACAGTGATTGTAAGCCATCTTGGAAAAATGAAGACTCTTCAACACATGTGGATCCAGATGCAGTCATACTTGTTCCTGGCTGGGGCTCTTCTGTACTTGTTCCTGGTTTGGGTTCTTCTGCACTTGCTCCTGGTTTTGCTGCTCTTACATTTGATGGCTGCACATCTTCATGGTGGGCTCTTTCCATCTCCTCATCATCACTGAGACTAACCAGTGTATGTTTTGGGACATTCAGCCTGACATATAATCTTCCATTTCCACAAAGATGTTTGATATGTTTAAAATCCCATTTATGGTCATCCTTTACTACAGGCAATGAAATAGTATTTCTTTCTCTTTTTACAAAATCAAAGTCCCGTTGGTTAATCTGGGGCAGCTTTGTACTGAACAAGGAAGCCAATTCAGCTCGAATATCATCTTCAGTAAAATCAGATGATAAGTCAAACTGTCCTTTCAACACAACCATCTCGTCAACTACAGTGTAATCTTGATCTTGAGGCTGCTCAGTCTCGTCGAGAAGATAGACACTCTTGGGTATAACTTGTGCTTTGGAAGCTGCCTTTCCCCTTTTCTTGAAGCGAAAATTATGCCCAGGGAGACTGACGTTCGTTCTCTTCAGTCCTGGCGATGTTGCAGTTTGCAGGTTGCTGCTTGTGATCGGCATAACATTTAGGCCTACACTCGAGCTTGGCCTAGGCGGATTTGTTGAATGCTGTTCCGCCAAATTCCTCGACACAGCTGTGGCAGATGAGGCGATGAGCTGCCTTGTCCTCTGTATCAAATTGCTTTGCTGCCCTTGAGCCGAAGACGACCTTCTTAACTCCTCTCTGACACACTGTCGCACGCATTCCTCCAAACTTCTTCGGTCGGCCATCATCGCAGCATCAGAGTTAACTGTTAACTTGAGGCGTGGCAACTTTTGGCGCCAAAAAAAAGGAACATGGCATCATGGGATTTGTTGACAATGAAAAGGTTTGTTGACACTGAAAAATGTTTGTTGACATTGAATTGTGCCCTTGAAGTTGAATTGTACCCTTGAAGTTGAATTGTACCCTTGAATGTGAATTGTTCCCTTGAAGTCGAAATGTAACGTTGAAGTTGAAGTGTTTCCTTGTTGAAGTTAGTGTTTTATCTTGATTGTGGTGTCATTCGTTGATTTTTTTGAAAATTCTACCCTTGGTCTTAAACTTAATTCTTGACGTTGAAAATAGCTATTGAATTGTGGTGCAATTTTATTTTCTTGAATTTTGCACCATTCGGCCAACCATACTTAGAAACATCATTATTTGCATGAAAACGAAGATTAATAATGATCAGGAAAAATTTGAAGTGCAAAACAATCTCGAAAAATCAAATTTCGTAGAATATAGTGCGAAATATAAGTTAATTTATATATTTAGCAGATACATATTGTTTATTATTGTACATACATACAGCAGTCCAAACAAGACAAGACATTGCCACTAACATGGAACTTTACCTGGCCTATGAAAAGATCAACAAGGATCTCCTGGGATTTTTAGCAGACACCGTCGCGTCGTCCTGTTTCTTTTGGGTCTTCCTGGCAACAGATCGAGTAATGTAATAGCGTTGCCCTATCTTTTTAATATGTAATATTAAATTGACATTACAGAACTATTTCGATATTCCGAGGATACAAATTAACTTATTTCCCACCACTATATTCTACGAAATTTGATTTTTCGAGATTGTTTTGCACTTCAAATTTTTCCTGATCATTATTAATATTCGTTTTCATGCAAATAATGATGTTTCTAAGCACAATTTCAAGTTGTATACTTCTTTTCTCGAAATTCTAGGCCGTTTCCTCTTCATCATAACACTACATGACGTAAGAATTTGTCGGCGTCTTTGAAAAAAAGTGATGGACTCGATTTTACTCTGCTTTGGTTCAGAGTAAAATTTTCAATGATGGAGGATTAACACCTCGTAAGCGCATTAAAATCTGCTGCGAAAATCCATCATTTTTGCATGTTACACGATCACTTTTTATCACGTTGGTCCAATATCAAAAAAGTGATGGCAAAAAGTGATCGTGTAACCCGGCCTTTAGAATAAATAACGGAATATTGCAAGGTGTATACGCTCTTTAACCGGAAATGAATTTTCATTGGCTAACGCGATTTTTCTTAGCGACGTGGTAGCAACGGATCTGGCCATGGATCTTCACAGTGAAAAGCCTATGGAGCTGCGCCTAACTCGTGTTTTAAAAGTGGGTTTTATCGCGTTATTTTGGTAAAATATTGAACAAAATATGTTTTTCTTGCAGGTTCGTATATGATATTTCAAATTTGTCAAATTTTTTCAAACATTTTTCACTTCTGGGTTTTATTTTGCGCTTTGTCAAAACATACCAAATTTAGGCTCGTCCGCCCGTCAATTGGTCAGTAAACTCAATTATTAGGGTTATATACTTCATTTCAATCGAGGAAATGCAGAATTCTAGAAAATACTAATCATAAATAGTGCGGGTTCGTGCTTTCTCGGTTAGTTTTCAAACACCCGTTAGTTTTCAAACGCAGCTAATGTACGAAATGAAATGTTATGTTTCACTTGTAGTATGAGGAGTGCAGACATGAATATGAATTGCGCATTCGTGAATGTTATATTTTTCTTTAATTGATTTTGACCTTTTTTTGATAGTAGGATGGCATAATCTCACCAATTTCAGAATTTTTGCAAATAAATAGATGGCATTTTTCCAAGTAAATTCTCTTTTGCTACATCAATAGTTTTGAGCTGTTTTGCTTTCCATATTACAAAATGGGTCCATTCAATACGGGCTGATGTCAGTTCAGCTTGTACTTGATCCCATTGGGGATGAAAGATGGAATAATATAAGGTTCAAATGTATAAAACACTTGCTTGAGTAATATATGAAAGTCACAGGAAATAACATTCAACCAACTGGCTTGGACTTTTTTCCAAGTATACTAATAAGGTGCACCCTGGATGGAATCACTGAAACACCCTCTAATAAAAGTAAGAGGGACCTTGGAGATCAAATGACCCTATTGAAGTAGCACATTCGAGAAGATTGCTCAGGCTTAACTGAAGGTCTAAGTTAAAGAGGATAGTTTCTAACTTGCAAAAAATGTAAACTTAGATAGAGAATAAAATTGCTAGTTTTTAATGCCAGCTGCACTGCTATCAGTTAGTCTTGAATGGGCCCTTTTGTTATATGGACACAGAACAACTCAGAACTGCATATTGATTTGATTTGATGTACCTAGTCTGTAAAACATTAGCTTCCACAAGGGACGTTTAAAAATTAACCAAGACAGCACAAACCCGCACCATTTTCCTCAAAATGATTATTATTTATGATTAGTGTTTTCTGCAATTCATCATTTGCTCAATCGAAATGAAACATAACCCCAAAAATTGAGTTACTGACCAATTGACTAGCGGACGGGCCTAAATTTTGTATATATAGGGCACATTTTGACACACCGCAAAATACAGCCGAGAAACAAAAATAGACAAAAATCTTGACAAATTCGAAATATCATATACGAACCCGCAAGAAAAGCATATTTTTTTCAATATTTTGCCAAAATAACGCGATAAAACCCACTTTTAAAACATGAGTTGGGCGCAGCTCCATAGGCTTTTCACTGTGAAGATCCATGGCCAGACCCGTTGCTACCACGTCGCTAAGAAAAATCGCGTTAGCCAATGAAAATTCATTTCCGGTTAAAGAGCGTATATGCGCGTTCTATTTTCCATTCTACATTCCATTCTATATTCAATGAATCCATTCATTTGAGCAGTGTTTGGCCTAAATTTGGGGACAAGATTGATATAGGGCATTTAAATGAGTTTTAAACAATCCTCATTTGTACAATTCATAGTTTCGCAAGCATTTTGATGTTCATTTGGTTGAAAATACAGAAAAGAACATAAAGGTATACAGCGTGAGGTTGATTTGAGACAACCGCGCGAAGAACGTGGAAAGTATAAATTACCATGAACATGCATTGATAAGGCATGTGATGGAACATAAGAACATTGTCTCTTTTATGTTGATTGCCCAAAAACTGGAATTTCAGTACTGGAAATCATAGGCGCCGACTTTTATTTTTCCTAGGGGGGGCTCGAAATTAAAAAAAAAATTGGAAAAATAAAAAGGTAGAAAAACTCCCTGTCACTTTTAATAACGTACACTATACATATGTATTATGTATAATAAAACACAAAACATTGCAATAAAAAAGATATTAACATCATGGTCTACAGTATCATCAGTTCAATTCTTTGATTAGTGCTTCTTCAATAAAATAAACGTGTTTTTTCAGATCCCAAACAAAATTCCCAGGGGGGGCTGAGCCGCCCCATAGAAATTTCCAGAGGGGGCTTGAGCCCCCAAGCCCCCACGTAGTCGGCCCCTATGCTGGAAATTCTGAAATTCTACAGAAATACGTCACCAGACAGTCGGTTTCTTTATGTCTGCAGTTTTATGCTAGAAACACAAAATCATGCTGAGAATATCGGATGGAATAAAATCAAAACGTTTTGATTTTATTCCATCGAATATTCTCAGCTTCTTTTGTTCTTTTGACAAGGTGTTAATTCGACTCCCCCCCCCGACGGGCTATTTTTGGGATGTCTGGAGAATAAATAATGCAAAATAGCTAGGTGTATTCGGGCCTTAACGGATTATTTCTCAGTTCTCAGTCTCGTCTCGTCTTTGTTATTTATGCAATGCTGGCTGGTATCTGGTATATCAATGGAAACCAGGGGCATAGGGAAATGGGGGCCAGAAAAAGCCACCATTTTGACAAATTATGCAAAGGTGCCCCATGAAAACCCAAGAGTGCTCTTTTAAAATTCCAAAGTGGGTGGCGTGGGTGTTGTCCCCCGGGTTTACCCATGCATGTATCGCGCTATAACCCTTTAGTACAGATGTACTAAAGGGTGATGTGATAGCGCGATTCATGCTGTCACTGTCAGAGTATCCTTCACTGGGAGGAATTTTAGAAATTTTTCCACTCAGGCACTGGCCAAGTCGTTTCATAGATAATATTTTTAGGAAATATGCAAGATAGAGCTACCAAAAATTTATGACTGGACCTTGCAGAGCTATATTTCATTAATATATCATTAAAAATATATTATCTCGTCCAGGGTAAAAAGTAGATGTACATAGAAAGCACTTTGCTTCGTTTTCAGAGTTTCATTTTTTTGGAAAGAAAGAAATTGAAGCCACCAAATTTTTATGACCGGACGGTGTAGGACTATATTTTATGAATATGAAGTTAAAGATTTATTATCCTTACTTGGAAAAAGCTGATGTATTTACAACGCACTTTGTCGTCGCGATCTTAATTGTTTACACAATTAGGCCCTTGTGAGAAGCAAGTTTTTTACAAGAAAAACATACGGTAAAGACTCAACGTTTCCTGTGTGTGTCCTTCTCCTCGTTTTCACTTCTGCATATGTTATTTTCGTTATGTTTATTTGTGCAGATCTGTAACCTTAAAAAATCACAACCATCATAGTTTTTCAATGATGAGCCAAGGACTGTCACACACAGTAACGTTACAAATGTATCACTTCTCTTCTCGACAACGATGCGATCTGTCGATTACGAAAAATGTATAATGTTCGCCGACGCCGACCAGACGAACGAAAAATACTTCTGCGTGGCAAGAGCCTCGCGGAAGGAGAACGTCGGTTTGCCTGGTGATATCTATCATTAACCGTGCTGGTGCTATGTTCACCAGCAGAATATCTATTCTGCGCATGTGCTATGTTGGTTGGGCTGGGTCAGTGAACTCTATATAAGAACTCTGGAACAATAACTCTATTGTTCTCGGCTGCCCGTGAGTGTGTCACTTTTTGAATTTGATGCGCGCGCATTGTACGTATAAAAACTGGAAATTATAATGGAGACCTATCGTGCTGCAGCTATTTTTTTGCGGATTTATTTCATTTTCATCAAAGTTGATATTTTTACCTCAACGAAATAAAGGAATCATGTGATGGTAAGATTTGTTTTATCGTTTCCGATTTAGAAATAATAATGTTAAGGAAGGAGATCGTTGTAAAAAGGCTATTTTGCAGTGGCGGCAACTTCGGCCTAAGTAAACGCTGAGAAATACCACAGGAAATGACTCGTAAAATGCAGCGTATAATCGCACACAGCAGCAATAATGACGCGTGGTATTTTATCAAGGGTGCAATACCACACTCTCGAGAAACTCCCCCTTAAATGTAGCATTTTACCGGGGTATTTCACAATAAAATAACAGCATTTCTGTAGCGTTTCAATATCATCATTGACAACGACTATTGTAATCAAAATTCTAACACCTTTACACTAACGTCTTTTCTCACTAATCCATCCTGTCGGTAAATAACTTCTCATCATCACCTATCATTCTCTTTCCTCTGATATTCGCACCTGATTTTATTTTGATTGTTAGTTTTATGTACAAAGTTTAATGAATCAGTTAGATCATAGTTTTCACACAACGCACACGAATATTTTCTTGCTCTCGATTCTTCAAGCAAAGACACGCGATATCTTGCCTTGTTATTGGTAATCACTAGTTATTCGACGAACAGTAACCGTGATTCCAAATTGGTGACCACGACGTGACATTCTTCACTGGTCATATTCGAACATATTCAGGCAAGTTCATACATTTTATTTTATATTTCGTAATCGCGTTTTCAGCCAACATGATTGAACCTCAAAACAACGGTGCACCAACAGCCAGCCGAAGTTCTTCACAGGCTACAGCGACAGCACAACCATCACGAGAATTGCCTTCTGTATCTGGTTATAGTTTAAAATTACCACCATTCTGGCCAAACGACCCGGTAGTTTGGTTCGCGCAAGTCGAAGCTTTGTTTACCACACGACGAATCACCACGCAGTCAACGAAGTTCTCGTTCGTAATTTCCTCGTTGCCACCAGAGATTGCACAAGAAATTCGTGATTTCCTCATACAGCCACCAGCAGATGAACCGTACGAGCATCTCAAAGCCGAACTCATCAAACGAGCATCGGCATCCGAGCAAAAGCGACTACATCAATTGTTGATCTCGGAGGAACTCGGTGACAGAAAGCCTTCGCAATTATTACGACGAATGCGACAACTTCTCGGCGACAGTCGTTTAGAAGACAAAATTCTTCGACAATTGTTCTTGCAACGTCTTCCTACCAACGCACAGTTGATTTTGGCATCATCAGCAGACACGGTATCAATCGAGCAACTGGCTTCGCTGGCTGACAAAATTTTGGAAGTCGCTCTACCAGGCAATTCTGTCTCTGCCATGTCAACAACAATCACACCTACACCGTCAAGAGACATCCAAAACCTGCAAGCACAGATTTCTTCTTTGACAACACAGATGCAGTGCTTAGTACAACAGATCTCGCACCCACGTGGTCGCAGCAGGAGTTCTTCTCGTTCACAGCGCCATTCTTCAGCTTCTCGCAATGGCTCTGGACCATGCTGGTATCATCGGAAATTCGGTTCGCAAGCGCAAAAATGCAACCCACCATGCTCCTTTGCAGCCACACCACAAACACCGGCTTCGGAAAACTTCACCGCCAGCGACTAGAGGCGACGAGTCTTCCTGGCAACAACAAAACAAGTCGTCTATTTTATGTGACCGACCGTACCACTGGTACACGTTTCTTGGTCGACACAGGTGCCGACGTCAGTGTTCTACCGCCAACTCGTTCCGCTCGTCAAAACGTCTCTTCTTTAAAACTACAAGCCGTCAACCAATCGTCAATTCAAACTTACGGTGAACAATATATGCCCTTAGATATCGGACTTCGCAGTATGTTTCATTGGATTTTCATCTTGGCTGATGTTCCAACTGCTATCCTTGGAGCTGATTTCCTGGTTCATTTCAACTTGAAGGTCGACGTTCGTCAAAGCAAACTCATCGATGAAACAACGTCACTCGCGATTCGAGGCATCCAATCTTCACTCTCGTCACCAGGCCTCATGTTCAGCATTCCGGATTCAGCATTAAAATATCAAAACCTCGTCCGTCAGTTTCCGTCTATCACGCGCACCAACTACAAAGACCACCCCGTTAAACACGACATCACACATCACATTCGTACGTATACCGGACTTTAGAGACTTATAAGACATTTTGTTTAAGCGGCTACTCCGCAGTTGTGTTTAGTTGGCTTAGGGACTGGGTCCGAGCTCGAGACACTTCTGTCGGACATGTGGCACGTGTTGGTAGACTTAGTTTTTGGAAAGTTTTTGTAGAAAAGTATCGATTTTAGTGAACGAGATTTACGGGAAATATTGTAATTCTCTGGCGACCCTACTGTGAGGGTGTACCTAGACAAAAATACGTTGGCTTTTAGAAGCTGGTGTATTTGTTCGGTACATTTGTGGCGACCCTGCCAGGACACGAGAAAAGGAGATTACTGGAGATTTAGTCTTTGGACAACAACAGGAGATTTAGGCCATGGCGACCTCAGGAGAAACAGTTCAACCAGAAACAGAGGAGGAAATGGAGAAACAAATAGAGGTTGAAATCAAGAAGCTAACTTATTATTCGGAGCAAGCCGAAGAAGTGATTGATAACGAAGATTACGAAGAAATAAAAAGATAGCAGAAAGGGCAGAGGCAATACAAGGAAAATTAGGAAGGTTGATCATGAAAATGGAGGAGCTGAAAATCGAAAATGGACGCTCTGCTAGAGAGGTGAGACAATGGAAGAAAGAAACGAAAGACAGGTTCAAACAAGAGGTTGAAGATAAAGAAAAACTTTGGACAACGTTGAAAGAGTATGAGAGTAACAAAGAAGAAAGTCGTACAGAAAGGAGACAGACAGAACAAGAAAGGTTATTTAGAGAGCAACAAATTATGCAATTTGAATTTGAGAAAAGACTACGAGAAGAAAGATATCAACAAGAAAAGTCAATGTGGGAAGAAAGAATAGAAGCCGAGATGAAACTAACTGAGAAAAGGTTAGAAATGGAATCAGGAGCCAGGTCAAACTACTCAAAACTGCCAGAGCTCAGAGTCACTCAATTTAAAGGCACAACAGCAGACTGGGTGAGGTTTGAAAATATGTTTAAATCTCAAGTTTTGAATAAATCATTCAGTGATGAAATTAAATTTGGATATCTATTGGAAATGGTAAACAATAAAGTGAGAGAAAAGATAGGAAATTTAAAACCAGGGAAAGCAGGCCTTGAGATAGCTTGGGACAGACTGCAGAAAGAATATGGCCAGACACAAACAGTCATAAATACACATATTGAAGAAATAGTAAATTTGTAGTGTGCTCAGCAGCCTTACCAACGAGCACTTCAACTAACTAGCGAATCATAACACGCATCCTAACACTTAACCATATTTATCAACTATTATCTAAACAAACATATTCATTAGCCTTTTATAGTCAAACGTCTAACCATAACCTACTCTTAACCTTATTTGCTTAAGTATTTACACACACCCAACCTCGCAACTTATATTTAATCAAACGCAACATTTAGTTACTCAGTTAGAAGTTAATTAATTAAGCATTCATTTTGGTATCATACACACAAGAAAGAAATTGACATCGTTTCTCTTCGAGCCTTCTGACTACAAACTTCAAAGCAACTACGAAAGCTGGGTAAGTGTCTTGTAAACCTATTTCGATTAGTGATTATAGTAGCTACTCCAGCATTACTAAATTATCAAATTGGTGACCACTACGCGACCCGAAGGAACAGCTTTCGTTCTTAATTGCTTTGTTGTATATTTACGCTGCATACGTATTATCTTAACTTGGCCGAAGCATACGAAAAAGAACAATACCGTAATAAAAACACATATACATTATTTTGCATTTTATCGATTGAGCTAATCACACACGCGGCAGTTTACAAAGTGTAAACATATAAACAATTTCACAAGTTTTTGAGACATTCGTCACTCTCAGCGTGAAACACCTTTGCAGTCAAAACAGGCCTACAGTTAAATACAAAGGAAATATACTAACAAAAACATGACAACCGAGCCAAGTTCTCCAAATTTTATTACTTCGCCCTCGCACGAACTGCGAGATGTGTCTACGACAGCACCAGTGGCTGCTTACAACTTAAAACTGCCTCCATTTTGGCCTCACGATCCTACGATCTGGTTCGCCCAAGTTGAGGCACAGTTTCGTACAAAAAACATTACGACCCAACGCCAACGTTTTGCTCATGTCGTCTCAGTGCTTCAACCAGAAATCGCTGAGGAAGTTAGAAAAATTTTGCTGAACCCACCAATTCTCAACCCATACGATACTTTGAGGAACGAACTAATTAAACGTACCTCACTTTCCGAACAAAAACGATTGCACCAGCTCTTGAATGCCGAAGAGTTGGGCGATCGCAAACCAACTCAACTTCTTCGTAAAATGCAGCAGTTGCTTCGTGAACAAAGGCTCGACCAAAAGATATTTCGTCAACTATTTTTACAACGATTACCAATAAATGCTCAACTCATTTTGGCTTCCACAACTGATGAAATGGCGTTAGATCAACTGGCTTCATTGGCTGACAAAATACTCGAAGTCAATCCAGCAATTTCTACTATTTCGACAATCTCTCCCAAACCGTCTTCCACAGCCTCCGTTGATTCTCCATCCCTTCACCTCGACAAAGCTGCACTTGCTGCATTTACAGCCATTAAATCAGCACTTTCCGATGCTACGTTACTGGTACATCCATCACCCGATGCTCCATATTGCCTCATGGTTGATGCATCTAATGTTGCCATAGGATCTGTTCTACAACAACGCATTAGCGGTTCTTGGCAGCCGATT
The DNA here is from genome assembly GCA_013076295.1 of Sanderia malayensis. NCBI lineage: Eukaryota > Metazoa > Cnidaria > Scyphozoa > Semaeostomeae > Pelagiidae > Sanderia > Sanderia malayensis. The sequence goes on from RQOL01000532.1 coordinate 751,194, forward strand.
TCATTCTTTTCAAAACGATTACAGCCCGCCGAAATCAAATATAGTACATTTGGTCGTGAACTGCTCGCCGTATATCTTTCACTTCGTCATTTCCGACATTGTTTGGAAGGTCGCAAATTTTACGTTCTCACCGACCATAAGCCATTAACGTACGCATTAGCTTCGTCTGCCGATCGCCATTCTCCACGTGAAATCCGCCATCTTGATTTCATATCGCAATTCACCACCGACATCCGCCACATTACTGGCAAAGAAAATGTCGTTGCTGACGCTTTGTCCCGAACTGAAGTTAATTCCTTGCACCTGGCATCCCCAATCGATTTCACACTGCTCTCCAAGGCACAACAAGAAGACACAGATCTATCTCATCCGGGTATTCGCGCCACACAGAATCTAATCACCGCACGCTACGTTTGGCCTAACATCAACACAGACCTTCGACGTTGGACTCGTTCCTGCATTCCGTGCCAACGATCCAAAATTCAACGTCACACTGTCGCACCTATTGGCACATTTGCTACGCCAGATGCTCCATTTGATCATGTACATATCGATCTCGTAGGTCCACTTCCACCTTCGAACGGATTTCGATATCTACTCACTTGTATCGATCGATTTACACGATGGCCAGTAGCAATTCCAATCGCAGATATCACAGCTGAAACTGTCGCACGTCACTTCCTTCAACATTGGATTTCTCATTTCGGTATCCCATCCACCATTACGACCGACCGCGGCGCACAATTTGAATCTTCGCTCTTCAAAACACTCACAACACTCCTTGGCATTAAACGTATACGCACTACCTCATACCACCCATGTGCAAACGGTATGGTAGAACGATTTCATCGCCAACTCAAGTCCTCCTTGAAAGCACACCCAGATTCAAGCAAATGGTCTGAAGCATTGCCGCTCGTTCTCCTTTCAATTCGTAATACCATTAAAGCCGATCTCGATTGCACACCTTCTCAGCTCGTCTTTGGAACAACTTTACGTTTACCTGGCGAATTCTTTACTCCGTCTCGCACCCAATCAGACCTCGATCCAGCCAACTACGCTCATCGTCTTCAGCTAGTCATGCAAACATTATCTGCAATTCCACTTCGCCAACAATCACCCTCTTCGCACATACCAGCTGACCTTGCCTCCTGCACACACGTCTTCGTTCGACACGATGCTGTCCGAAAGCCTTTGCAAGCACCTTACGATGGCCCTTACAAAGTTCTTCATCGCACCGACAAGCATTTCTTACTCGACATCAAAGGCAAACCCAATACAGTCAGCATTGACCGCCTCAAAGTCGCACACCTCGACACGGCCTATCTACCTCTTACATCGCCACCACCTCTGCTTTCAGAAAACGCCCCACTTACTACCGCATCTACCGAACAACATCCACCCCCACACCACTTGCCCGCCCAGCCCTCTCTTCAGCGCACAACTCGCTCTGGCAGACACGTCCATTTTCCCGTTTGTTACGGATTTGACTCTTAAGACTGTTAAGCACGTTATTTCACTTTTATCTCATAATAGTAATTATTTCGTATTTTATTCGCTATATCGAACGCTTCACTCCGCTCGCCTTCTAGGAGGGGAGCTATTGTAGTGTGCTCAGCAGCCTTACCAACGAGCACTTCAACTAACTAGCGAATCATAACACGCATCCTAACACTTAACCATATTTATCAACTATTATCTAAACAAACATATTCATTAGCCTTTTATAGTCAAACGTCTAACCATAACCTACTCTTAACCTTATTTGCTTAAGTATTTACACACACCCAACCTCGCAACTTATATTTAATCAAACGCAACATTTAGTTACTCAGTTAGAAGTTAATTAATTAAGCATTCATTGTGGTATCATACACACAAGAAAGAAATTGACATCGTTTCTCTTCGAGCCTTCTGACTACAAACTTCAAAGCAACTACGAAAGCTGGGTAAGTGTCTTGTAAACCTATTTCGATTAGTGATTATAGTAGCTACTCCAGCATTACTAAATTACTAAAAATTTTCCAGCAATAAGGGGAAGTAATTTCACAAAAATACAAGAGTTCTACGAGAGTCTTACTAAGAATAATGATGCTCTGTTAACACTGGGTGAAGAAGAGATGTTGAGAGGCTTTGTCATGACCACATTGAATAAATTGCAGGGGATCAAGTCAGATTTAGTGAGAATAGATGAAAACTGGGAAACTTGGGACATGCACGATTTGATTGAAAATGTTCAGAAATGGTTGAAAAGAAACAGATCTGCAGAAGAAACAGGAAAACCAATAGAAAAGAGAGAATAACATTGGTATTCAGGAGAATCTCACAAAGAAAGACAGAAAAAGTGTATATTTTGTCATGAAGATCACTGGTCTGACACTTGTAAGCAATATGACACAATAGAAAAAAGAAGAGAGCATTTTAAGGAAAACAAGTTATGTTTTAATTGTGGCAAAGGAGGACATAGAGGGAGTGCTTGCTATAGTAAAGGCTGCTACTTTTGTAAATCAAAACATCACACTAGCTTGTGTAATAGAGAAAAAGGGAAAAATGCAAAAGATTCGACAATGACAGGCTACGCACCTGCAGCAGAGGAAACATTGCCACCAATAATTCCATGTAAGATCAATGATGAAACAATATGGGCTTTCCTGGACACTGGATCTGGAAGGAATTTCATATCAAAAGAAGCTATCAAAATGCTGAGCCTGAAACCAGAGAGATTTGAGACAAAAACTATCATGACAGTGAATGGAACCAAGAAACAATCCATGCCAATATACAAGATGCAAATAAAATCAGTTGATGATAAAGCAAGAGAGGAAATAGAAGTCACTGGAGCCGATTTGAGAGACTTTTCAACAATAACCAGGCCAGATTTAAGAAGATTGAAAACAAATTACAACCACACCAAGGATAAATCCTACTATATGACACCATCAGGAAAACATACAATTCACTTGATTTTGGGGGACAGAACGTATAGCAAGATAAAGACTGAGGAGATTTTCAAGGGCATGGCTGATGAACCAATTGTGGAAGGAACGACTTTCGGCTGGATTATTCATGGGGGAGATTTCCCTACAAATGAATGCTATTATGCAAGAGACACAAGTGACTACGAGAAATTGTATACTTTGGACATCTTAGGCGTCGAAGGCAGGGGAGAAAACGACGAACTTGATGTGATGAAAGAATTCAAAGAAAATATCTCTAGAGATGAGGAAGGGAGATATCAAGTGAATGTGCCCTGGATACCTGGTGAAAAATTAATAGAGACAAATGAAGAACAAAGCAGAAAGAGATTACAAAACGTGGAGAGAAAATTGCAGCAAAATATTCAATTGAAAGAAGAGTACACAAAAATAATTGAAGAACAATTAGAGAACAAAATAATTGAGAAAGTACCAGACAAACCAACAGGAGAGAGAGTATTCTACATGCCGCACAAGCCGGTGGTGAGAGAAAGCGCATCTACAATAAAAGTAAGAATGGTATTTGATGCGAGTGCCAAACCATATCCAACATCAAACAGCATTAATGATTGTATGTACAAGGGACCTCAGTTACAGCCTCATTTATGGGACATAATGATAAGAGCCAGGATGACGCCAAATCTACTTCTGGGTGATATACAGAAAGCATTTTTACAGATAGGAGTTAAAGAAGAATATAGAGATGCATTCAGATTCTTGTTTACGTTGAAGGGAAAGCAAGAACATTTACGGCAAATGAGAGTACCATTTGGTGCAGAAGCTAGTCCTTTTATGCTAGGAGCTACACTTAATCATCATTATGATCAATACCGGGAGCTATACGAGTACACAGAAACAGTCAAAATGCTGAGAGAGAACACTTACGTAGACAATTTGATGTGCACTGGATGGGAGTTAGATAAACTTGAAAAGTTCAAGAGAGATTCTACAGCAATACTGCATGATGCAAAGTTCCCTGTTCACAAATGGGAATCAAATCATGAACAACTTGATGATGAAAATATGAAGAACCCAACAAAGATATTAGGCCACACATGGGATAAAAGAAAAGACACTCTAGAAATAGTTATAGATAAAATTGACACTAGTTCACCAGTCACAAAGGCAAGCATTTTGAGTCGGCTTGGGAAAATATACGATCAGTTGGGAATCATCTCACCAACTTTAGTTGAAGGAAAGAGAATTTACAGGGATGCTTGTGATGAAAATAAAAACTGGAACACTGAAATATCCAAACCACTTGCAAAAGATTATCTGAGCTGGATTAGACAGTTGAGAAATGTGAAAATTCCAAGAAGTTTAATCAAAGAGAATAGAAAGGTGAAAAGTGTTAGTTTACACTTATTTGCAGATGCAAGTGAAATGGCGTGTTCTGCGGTTACTGTAGCAGTGATTGAACAAAGCACAGGAATAATAAAGGGACTCTTAACATCCAAGTCAAGAATCACAAAAAGGAATACGTCAATTGCCAGACTAGAGTTAGTAGGAGGGCAAATGGCAGCCAACATGGCTAAGAATATCTACAAGGCATTGGAGAGCTGGCCAATAACGTCTGTAAATGTTTGGATGGACAGCATGGTGGCACTATTTTGGATTTCAAACCCAGGAAAATCATGGAAGGTGTTTGTTGCAAACAGAGTAAGAAAGATTTCAGAAATAACCGAGAAGTTAGGAGTTAAATGGAGATATTGCCCATCAAACTTAAACATAGCAGACTTGGGAAGCAGAGGGGCAAACATTAACAAACTATGCAAAGGAGAATGGTTCGATGGACCGAGTTGGATTTTAGATGAAAGTGAATGGCCTTGCCAGCCAGAGTTTAAGAGAAATTCTGTTGTGAATACTGAGAGTAAACCAATCAAGGAAATTATGTTGCATGTTACAGAGACGGAGAAAAGTGAATGGGATTTATTGCTAGAAAGGAAATCATACTGGACAACAATTAGAACAACTGCATGGGTTTTGAGATTTACAGGAAATTGTGTAGCAAAGAAAGAGGGGAAACCAGTAAAGAAAGGTCCTTTAACTACAGAGGAAATAACCATAGCAAGAGATAGCTGGATCAGAAAGCTACAAAGTGAAATTACAGAAATAAAACAAACACCAGGTTGGAAAATATAGAAAGATGAGAAGGGAATATTGAGATGTGTAGGAAGAATCCGGGACTATGCACCAATTTATTTGGAAAGAGGAGTCTTCACAGAGAAGCTCATCAGACATACACACCACAAAGTCATGCATTTCGGAGTAGCTGATACAATAGCGGAAATTAGAGAGACATTCTGGATTCCAAAACTCAGAGCTGCTGTGAAAAAGGAGATTAAAAGTTGCACTGTGTGTAAGGTATTTGCTACAAAGCCTTTCGGAAGACCAAAAACTGCTCAGTTACCAAGCTTTCGCACAACAATCGGTTGGCCGTTTCAAACAACAGGCATTGACTTTGCGGGTCCGTTGATGTACAGAGTAAATAAGACAACTGAAGGAAAAGCGTATATCCTGATATTCACCTGTGCAGTAATGAGAGGAGTGCATTTGGAAGTAACAAAGTCACAAACAGCAGAAGAATTCATTAGGAAATTGAACGCTTTCATAACACGAAAGACCAGACCACAGCTCATTGTATCCGATAATGCAAGCGTTTTCAAGAGTACTTCTACATGGATCAAGAAAATTCGAAAGAGCGAGAAGTTGCAAAATCACTTGGCTTCTCATGAGATCAGATGGCAGTTCAACTTGTCAAGAAGCCCATGGTGGGGTTCCATGTATGAAAGATTGATTAAGGACATCAAGAAAACATTTTATAAAACAGTTGGGAAATCATTACTTACCTTCGAGCAGCTGGAAACTGTTGTGATGGATATTGAGAGAAATATGAACAACAGACCCCTGACCTACACAGAAATCGATACGGGGGAGGAAAGCGTATTGACACCAAGCATTATTATGTGGGGGAGAAACTGTCAGATTTTAGATGATGTGGAGATAGAGGAAGAAACGATTACAAAGATGCAAAGACGGTTGAAGAATGCACGAGAGCACGCTTGGCAGAGATGGAGAAAGGAATATTTACATAGCTTAATGGAAGTTCATCGCATGAACAGTAACGAATCGATTGAGCCAAGGATTGGAGAAATAGTGTTAGTGATTGGAGAAGGAAAGAATCGGGGTAAATGGAAAAAGGGCAAAGTCGTGGAGCTGATCAGAGGAAAGGATGGAGTCACACGAGGAGTAGCGATGTTACATAAGGGACACATCCTTGAACGACCTTTACAGGCGGTTTGTCCATTGGAGATCAGAAGCAGTGTTATCGCGGAGGCCGAAGACGGGGTAGAAGATCGGGATGCGCCTACAGACGACGGTGGAGAAGATCGGGTTTCGATTTCGAACGGCGGTGGAAAAGATCGGGTTGCGACTGCTGACGGGAACGGAGGAGATTCGAGCGTTTCGGGAGGAAGAACGAAGAGGCAGGCGGCGTTGAACTCGACTATGAAGACGAAGGTGATTTTGAAAGATAATGAAGAAGACTGAAGATACGATAAAATTTTATAAAACGTTGTTTTAGTTTAAAATTTTAGGGGAGTGTATACCGGACTTTAGAGACTTATAAGACATTTTGTTTAAGCGGCTACTCCGCAGTTGTGTTTAGTTGGCTTAGGGACTGGGTCCGAGCTCGAGACACTTCTGTCGGACATGTGGCACGTGTTGGTAGACTTAGTTTTTGGAAAGTTTTTGTAGAAAAGTATCGATTTTAGTGAACGAGATTTACGGGAAATATTGTAATTCTCTGGCGACCCTACTGTGAGGGTGTACCTAGACAAAAATACGTTGGCTTTTAGAAGCTGGTGTATTTGTTCGGTACATACGCACGGTCCACCTGTCTTTTGTCGCTCGCGTCGCCTAGCTCCAGATAAAGCAACCATCGCTAAAGCAGAGTTCGAACACATGCTTCAACTCGGAATTATCCGTCCATCCGAAAGTAGCTGGTCATCGCCTCTGCATATGGTTCCTAAGAAATCTGGAGATTGGCGTCCTTGCGGCGATTATCGCGCCCTCAACAAAGCTACCATACCGGACCGATATCCAATTCCACACATACAAGATTTCAGCTCATTTCTTCACGACAAAAGCATCTTTTCAAAACTGGATCTCGTTCGCGCATACCATCAGATACCTGTCGAGCCTGCTGATATTCCGAAGACAGCCATCACAACACCATTCGGCCTCTACGAATTCGTCCGGATGCCATTTGGTTTACGCAATGCAGCACAGACGTTCCAACGTTTCATTCATGAAGTTCTACGCGGTTTGGATTTCGTTTTCGCCTACATCGACGATCTCTTAATCGCTAGTTCTTCTGAAGAGGAACATCTGATGCATCTGCAGCTGCTGTTTCAACGCCTCACAGAATACGGCGTTGTCATCCATCCAACCAAATGCGTATTCGGCGTTTCTTCGTTGGAATTTCTCGGCCACCACATCGCAACCACAGGAATTTCACCTTTAGAATCTAAAGTTCAAGTTATCAAGGACTTTCCTGCACCAACATCTCTCCGTAAACTTCGGGAGTTTCTCGGCCTTGTCAATTTTTACCGTCGCTTCGTTCCAGACTGTGCTGACATAGTACAACCGCTCACCGATTTGCTGTCAACCAAAAAGAACAAGAACGAAACATTCGCCTTCCCAGACTCCGCCATCACCGCTTTCGAAGCCGTCAAGTCAGCATTGGCTCAAGCAACACTTCTCGTACATCCTTCACCAAATGCACCGTACTGCCTCATGGTAGATGCGTCAAACGTTGCAGTTGGTGGAGTACTTCAACAGAAGATCAACGACGTCTGGCATCCAATTTCGTTCTTCTCTAAACGGTTGCAGCCTGCTGAAACACGTTACAGCACTTTCGGCCGTGAGCTGCTCGCCGTTTACTTGTCACTGAAGCATTTTCGTTATTGTCTGGAAGGTCGTCAATTCTTCATTCTCACCGACCACAAGCCTCTAATCCACGCATTCACTGTATCGCATGATCGCTACTCCCCACGCGAAATTCGGCATCTCGATTTCATCTCGCAATTTTCAACCGACATTCGTCATGTTAAAGGTTCCTTTAACAACGTTGCTGACGCATTGTCTCGCATTGAAATTAATTCGCTCACCACATCCACGCCGTCTTTCGACTTCAACCAATTAGCTACCGCACAACAAGATGATACTGACCTTTCTACGCTTCACGAATCAACATCACTTAACCTCAAAGCCGTCCCTCTTCCTTTTTCAACCGGATCAATTATTTGCGATGTTTCAACAACTCATCCTCGTCCGTATGTTCCAACCTCGTTTCGTCGTCGCATCTTCGACCATCTGCATTCACCATCGCATCCTGGAGTTCGTGCAACACAACACCTCGTCACCGACAGATTTGTATGGCCTAATGTCAACAAAGACATTCGCAACTGGGCTAAATCTTGCATTGCTTGTCAAAAAGCCAAGATACACCGGCATACTGTCTCTCCGATGGCAACGTTCAGCACTCCTGATGCACGTTTTGACCACGTCCATATTGATCTGGTTGGCCCTTTACCGCCCTCATCTGGCTATCGTTATCTTCTCACTTGCATTGATCGTTTTACGCGTTGGCCTGAAGCAATCCCTATCTCGGATATTACCGCTGAAACAGTCGCGCGCACATTCATCTCTCGCTGGATTGCTGTCTTCGGTGTTCCTTCAACTGTAACAACAGACCGTGGTGCGCAATTCGAATCAGCATTGTTTCAAACACTCACCTCCATGCTTGGTTCGAAACGCATTCGCACTACGTCCTATCATCCTTGTGCCAACGGAATGGTCGAACGCTTTCATCGCACGCTCAAAGCAGCATTCAAAGCTCAAACTGATGCAAACAATTGGGTTGAATATCTGCCAATCATTCTCCTCCACCTTCGTACCACCCTCAAAGCGGATCTCAATTGTACCCCTGCTGAACTCGTTTTCGGATCCACTCTACGACTTCCAGCAGAATTCGTTACATCGCAAAGCTCAAACACTCGCAAGTTGTAGAGAATCTTAAATTCTCTTCTTACTGATTCGCAGAGAAACACGAATAAGACGCAGCTCTATTCCCACTGTATAATCATATAATTCAAGACAACGCTTTCTACATCATGTTACTCCTCTTTGATCTCACTACCAAGTTACACAGAAGGGTTTTTTATAAGTGAACAACAAGATCTATAAATTTAGCTATCCAATCAAAAGTAAGAAAAACAGTTAGTCAAACCAATCAAATTCTACGCTGCTTAAGCCTTGATACAATAGATTGACGTTAAAGGAGATACTAGAAAGTTCTAAACTTTTACTCATTTCCTTGTCTCTACACGAAAACGAGGTTATTACGCACGAAGCGCTAAGCATATAGAGTAAAGAGGAACTTCTTAACTGTTCGGTGTGCAAAAATAACATTAATATACGGTGAGTCATACGAATAAGATAATAATAATAATAATGAGATAACAACGAGGGCTTTTCCCAACACAAGTCAACCACGCACTACTCGTACTGGTCGTCATGTACATTTTCCGTCGCGATACGGATTTGACTAAATCGAAATTTTTTATCTTCTTATATAGCCTAAAATTTTCATGTTTTGTTTTTTGTATCGAATGCCCGTTTATTTTACACTTGCATTCTAGGGGGGAGTACTGTAGCGTTTCAATATCATCATTGACAACGACTATTGTAATCAAAATTCTAACACCTTTACACTAACGTCTTTTTTCACTAATCCATCCTGTCGGTAAATAACTTCTCATCATCACCTATCATTCTCTTTCCTCTGATATTCGCACCTGATTTTATTTTGATTGTTAGTTTTAAGGCCCGAATACACCTAGCTATTTTGCATTATTTATTCTCCAGACATCCCAAAAATAGTCCGTCGGGGGGGAAAAATCGAATTAACACCTTGTCAAAATAAGCAAAAGAAGCTGAGAATATTCGATGGAATAAAATCAAAACGTTTTGATTTTATTCCATCCGATATTCTCAGCATGATTTTGTGTTTCTAGCATAAAACTCCAGACATAAAGAAACCGACTGTCTGGTGACGTATTTCTGTAGAATTTCAAAATTTCCAGTACTGAAATTCCAGTTTTTGGGCAATCAACATAAAAGAGACAATGTTCTTATGTTCCATCACATGCCTTATCAATGCATGTTCATGGTAATTTATACTTTCCACGTTCTTCGCGCGGTTGTCTCAAATCAACCTCACGTTGTATACCTTTATGTTCTTTTCTGTATTTTCAACCAAATGAACATCAAAATGCTTGCGAAACTATGAATTGTACAAATGAGGATTGTTTAAAACTCATTTAAATGCCCTATATCAATCTTGTCCCCAAATTTAGGCCAAACACTGCTCAAATGAATGGATTCATTGAATATAGAATGGAATGTAGAATGGAAAATAGAACGCGCATATACACCTTGCAATATTGCGTTATTTATTCTAACCGCGGCTATTTTGGGAATAAATAATGCGAAATAGCTAGGTGTATTCGGGCCTTTATGTACAAAGTTTAATGAATCAGTTAGATCATAGTTTTCACACAACGCACACGAATATTTTCTTGCTCTCGATTCTTCAAGCAAAGACACGCGATATCTTGCCTTGTTATTGGTAATCACTAGTTATTCGACGAACAGTAACCGTGATTCCAAATTTCTATGACTGTAAAATTTCATAAAGTGTGGTATTTCACGAAGAATTTCATGTTGTTGTTATTTCACTTGCGAGGAATTTACCACACTTTTACCTGTGTAGGCCTTTTAACAATTACCTGATCACATTAATAGTAATAAATAATAGATGTAGATATAGTATATACATTTTGTTTACTCCCCATTTTCGGGGTTAATGATAGATATCACCAGGCAAACCGACGTTTTTCTTCCGTGAGGCTCTTGCCACGCAGAAGTATTTTTCGTTCGTCTGGTCGGCGTCGGCGAACATTATACATTTTTCGTAATCGACAGATCGCATCGTTGTCGAGAAGAGAAGTGATACGTGTGTGACAGTCCTTGGCTCATCATTGAAAAACTATGATGGTTGTGATTTTTTAAGATTACAGATCTGCACAAATAAACATAACGAAAATAACATATGCAGAAGTAAAAACGAGGAGAAGGACACACACAGGAAACTTTGAGTCTTTACCGTATGTTTTTCTTGTAAAAAACTTGCTTCTCACAAGGGCCTAATTGTGTAAACAATTAAGATCGCGACGACAAAGTGCGTTGTAAATACATCAGCTTTTTCCAAGTAAGGATAATAAATCTTTAACTTCATATTCATAAAATATAGTCCTACACCGTCCGGTCATAAAAATTTGGTGGCTTCAATTTCTTTCTTTCCCAAAAAAATGAAACTCTGAAAACGAAGCAAGGTGCTTTCTATGTACATCTACTTTTTACCCTGGACGAGATAATATATTTTTAATGATATATTAATGAAATATAGCTCTGCAAGGTCCAGTCATAAATTTTTGGTAGCTCTATCTTGCATATTTCCTAAAAATATTATCTATGAAACGACTTGGCCAGTGCCTGAGTGGAAAAATTTCTAAAATTCCTCCCAGTGAAGGATACTCTGACAGTGACAGCATGAATCGCGCTATCACATCACCCTTTAGTACATCTGTACTAAAGGGTTATAGCGCGATACATGCATGGGTAAACCCGGGGGACAACACCCACGCCACCCACTTTGGAATTTTAAAAGAGCACTCTTGGGTTTTCATGGGGCACCTTTGCATAATTTGTCAAAATGGTGGCTTTTTCTGGCCCCCATTTCCCTATGCCCCTGGTTTCCATTGATATACCAGATACCAGCCAGCATTGCATAAATAACAAAGACGAGACGAGACTGAGAACTGAGAAATAATCCGTTAAGGCCCGAATACACCTAGCTATTTTGCATTATTTATTCTCCAGACATCCCAAAAATAGCCCGTCGGGGGGGGGGGGAATCGAATTAACACCTTGTCGAAAGAAGCAAAAGAAGCTGAGAATATTCGATGGAATAAAATCAAAACGTTTTGATTTTATTCCATCCAATATTCTCAGCATGATTTTGTGTTTCTTGCATAAAACTGCAGACATAAAGAAACCGACTGTCTGGTGACGTATTTCTGTAGAATTTCAGATATTCCAGCATAGGCGCCGACTACGTGGGGGCTTGGGGGCTCAAGCCCCCTCTGGAAATTTCTATGGGGCGGCTCAGCCCCCCCCCCTGGGAATTTTGTTTGGGATTTGAAAAAACACGTTTATTTTATTGAAGAAACACTAATCAAAGAATTGAACTGATGATACTGTAGACCATGATGTTAATATCTTTTTTATTGCAATCTTTTGTGTTTTATTATACATAATACATATGTATATTGTACGTTATTAAAAGTGACAAGGAGTTTTTCTACCTTTTTATTTTTCCAATTTTTTTTTTAGTTTTGAGCCCCCCGTAGGAAAAATAAAAGTCGCGCCTATGATTTCCAGTACTGAAATTCCAGTTTTTGGGCAATCAACATAAAAGAGACAATGTTCTTATGTTCCATCACATGCCTTATCAATGCATGTTCATGGTAATTTATACTTTCCACGTTCTTCGCGCGGTTGTCTCAAATCAACCTCACGTTGTATACCTTTTTGTTCTTTTCTGTATTTTCAACCAAATTAACATCAAAATGCTTGCGAAACTATGAATTGTACAAATGAGGATTGTTTAAAACTCATTTAAATGCCCTATATCAATCTTGTCCCCAAATTTAGGCCAAACACTGCTCAAATGAATGGATTCATTGAATATAGAATGGAATGTAGAATGGAAAATAGAACGCGCATATACACCTTGCAATATTCCGTTATTTATTCTAATCGAGGCTATTTTGGGAATAAATAATGCAAAATAGCTAGGTGTATTCGGGCCTTTAAGCTTACTTTAAAAAAGGGGGCCAACAACAATTACGTTTATTGAAGTGAATGTTACAAAAACGAACTGTTACCGACAAAAATATTTTCGTGTAGCTTCACGACCACTTTGTTTTCGCACATAGTACGAAATAAGTCTCTGCGTGGCAAGAGCCTCACGGAAGGAGAACGTCGGTTTGCCTGGTGATATCTATCATTAACCCATTTTCGGCAAGTTGAATTTCCCGCTTTATACACTTCGGTGAGCGCGAGAGAGGCTGTACGTGCAGCAAACGTACAAGAAGTGTTGACAGGTTGGCTCTGTACACGTACACCACCATCAACAAGCAAATTTGTTATTTTCTGCTAGGAATTGTGGAGTTTCACCCAAGAAATTTGAAGTTATCATTTGGAGAAATATGTTATCGAAAGTTTTACATATATGACTTATAACTTTGTGGAGAAATGTCAACGCTACAAGACTTTTTGCAGTGGCGATTTTTGGCCTAAGCTCATCGTCCAAAATTATTTGAAGTCATCTTACACGTTTATTTTATGAGATACATAGCTACATGGAATTTCAAAAGTTGTAGAATTGTTATTTGCAGGTTATACTTAATTGGCTAGCTTCTGAGTTTGCCCATTCTTGAAAAATTTATGAAAACGTTGATTTTTAGAGAATTTCTAAAATAGAAAATTGCCCGTAAAATACATTATAAGCGTGTAGCGATGAATTTTTTTTTATTTCTAAGAAATAAATAAGTATATTAAATGATCCTGTACATTTTGGAAGCTAATAATGATATAACTGATGAGAAATACGATGATTTGTTTTTTCGCCTGTACGTACAGCGGCAGCCATTTTGTGACACACTCGAGCTAAATAGAGTTATCGTTCCAGAGTTCTTATATAGAGTTCACTGGGCTGGGGTGGTGTGTGCCTGAGCTAGACTCACTACATTGCGTCCCTGTGCCTCGCTCGTTTTTACTCGCTCGTTTGAGGGACTTATGGACTTTCAGGTCAAAAAGTGGAAAAAATCTTCTCTGGCGACAAATTTTTGTCGCCCCAATCAGATTGCAGCATTTAGCTTTTAGACAATGGTTATTGTTTACTTTGACCAATCACGTTCAACCACAATTTAGGCCAAGAAAAATGAGGTTTAACGTGATATTTTACGGACCAATCTGGACTATAAGAAGTGGCGTGGCGTCAATTTTTAATTCAACAACAAAATGGCGGGAAAATGCCGAAGCTGTGAGAAAATTTAAAATGAATATAAACTCAATAAATTTGCATGCTTTTCCGAGAAATATTGACAAAAAAGTCCTCATCAATTGTATGTTTTCGTATATGGGTCTCGCACAAGTTAAAGTAAAAACTGCTTTTCGTTTGATAATTGCATTTCATCAGGACTTGTTGTATTCATGATTATGAAAAACAACACGCGTGTATTCACCACCAATTAAGAAAGCATAAAGCATTTCATGTATTATTACATATAAAACTACATACTAATAATCTCATTATGAAGAAAATTATTCCATAGTCAAAATTAAAAATTATTTTCTGTAAATAATTTAAAGTAAATATTGAGTATATCAAAGTTTTTTCTTCCAATTCAGTAACCAAAAGCAAAGTTAGAAATTATAGTTCATTAAAGTGTGTTAATTTACTGATAAATACTAGCCCCTCGTCCTTCAGCTGACCATGCATCTGGGATTTAATCTGTGAATGTAACAATGAAAATAATTACTTTTCATTGTTCATAAAATAACCCAAAAAATGAATTTGTCGGTTCGTCAAAGGCCTAGACATGTTTATCAAATCAAACATGAAATCAAGTTAAACGACCGCTTGTAATTTGCAAAATCCAACTAAAAGGAAACTAAAAATGAAACTTACCTGTTTCTATACTTCCAAATAAAAACCTTGGACATGCAACCATTGACATCTTTCTTTTTAATTAAAATGAAAACTCGTTCAGCTCAGAGGCGGCAACAAAGCAAAATAATGAAATTTTCGAGTCCTCCCGGCATTTTCCAAGTTTTAATGTTGTAGCATTACATCAGAGCGAGGCGCAACATTTTTTCCAGTTTTTGAACAGTAAGTCCATAAGTCCCTTGTGTTGAGCGAGTTGCGAGCGAGGCACAGGGACGCAATGTAATGAGTCTATGCCTGAGCCTGTCCTTGCCGTAATGCCGTAGACTCATTGCGTCCCTGTGTTTTCTTTAATGCTCAACTGTAATAATATTCAACTGTGGCGCTGTTTTTATACCCATAGCCGGCGGTTAACAAAGCCAAAGAAAAACTAACAAGTGGGCTAAACGACCCATGCTTTACACCGATGATCCTTTGATTGTATTGACGCTTCTACTAAATGCTGTGGAGAGATTCTGGCTCAGGTGGCTCTTTGCAAATGGGTTGATAACCCTTACGTCAAAGAATGCAAGTTGCCCCCTTTGCCAAAACCCTCTTGCGCTGACATCCAGATGTGCCTCAAGAAATACATTTGCACTGCTTGGTAGACTCTCTCCAGTTATCGGCTGTAGATGTAGTTCAGCTTTCACATCATTGTAAACTTCTTTCATGAGGTGAGCAAACAGATCACGTGTTTCATCATGTCGTTGGCACACAAATCCACCTTTGGCACATGACATGGCATGATCTACATCAAACTTCTTCCCACAAGGACAAGAAGATGACAAGAACTTCAATGGCCATCGAAAGCGAAGATGGATTGCATCATAGAATTCACGTTTATTAAGAAAAAATTTATCTGAAGGCAGCGGCAGAGTAGTTAGCCGACTCGAGGTTCCCTTCATACATGCAAGATCATTTGCGCGGAGCTGCTCTTTTGTAATCCGGTCTCGAAGCGCTTATATATACCAGTCTACCGGCCTCGCTGCTACTCATTTCATCAGAACACAGGGTGTTCCGGTTAAGCAATACATTGACGATTAACACGTCGGCCAACTACGTTTACCCTCATCAGCCGCAAAAAATTGGTCAAATTTTGAGCTGGCCGAGGCTGCTATTTTTGTAACTTTGTTAGTGTTGTGTCATGAGGTTAGGCATGTATAAAAAGAGCTTTGAGTACGGAATAAATTCCTTTTTTAATGATAACAGCAAGATAATAAAAGACAAACTACAATCATTAATTCGGTTCAATAATCAGATTTGGCTGCGGCCAACAAGGTACTCGTACTGTTCTGTTCCAAGTCGAACGCATGTGCTTTGAAGTATCGCCAAGGGAACTGGGACGCAGACCCCCCAGGAAGCCAACACTTCTAAACAGTTAGTATTAATCAATTGTGGGTACTTTTTTGGAATGAAAAAATCTGTCTTCATACCTACACAGCAAATTTCAGGGAAGAACTTCAATATTGGCGGCTCCTCGACACGTGGAAGGGTTGGCTTTCCTGGAAGTCAAAAAAACACATTACAATTACGCTATACTCCGACGCCTCAAATTCTGGTTCGGGTGGTATCCTTCACTTACCGTCCGGTGATCAGACAACACGCAATTATTGGTCAGAACAGGATATCCACATTTCCATTGCGGTGAGGGAGGCGAAAGCTCTCTACAATACCCTCTCCATTTTTTCAAGAAAAATCTTTAATGTCCACGTCGATGCCTGAAGGCGGAAAGAACATTTCACTGAATATGGAGATAAAAAATCTCTTTGAATTAACCATGCGGCTCAACACGACTTTGGCGCTGCGTGCATTACGTTCCTTCGCAGGCTCAGGCAGCAGACACACCTTCGCGATTCCGCTCGGATATAGACTGCTGTCTTTCTGACGCCACATGGAGAATGGTGGATATTTTTGGTCCACATACCTTTGATCTTATGGCCATACCATCGAACGTGCATCATGACCGCTCCGGACGTGCTTTAAAATTCTTTTCTCCAGTACCATGTCCAAATGCCGAGGGTGTCCACATTTTCGCACAAGCCCTTGATCTTTCCGAGACCTTTTATGCGTTTCCACCATTTGTCCTGATAGGGGTATTGCTGCGCTTCCTCAAAGGTTCTGGATGTTCAGTGACCATGGTAATCCCTGACCTGTCTCCTAGAAAGTATTGGTGGCTGGTGCTACGGTCACTCTCGGTAGCTCACCTCAAGATAGGAGCTAAAGATCAGTCAGGCGTCCTTCTATTCCCCCCGGATAAGAAAGTCAGCTGGCACGAAAAGCCACTGTGTTGGGATCTTTATGCTTGTAAACTCTTGTTTTAATTCATAGATTGGTGCTCAGATACCACGGCCATAGAAACCGGCAGCGCGGTGTGATGCTTGCAATTATACAAACGACTTCGATTTTCATTTCTGTCAGCATTGTGGCCTACCAGCATCTTTGGCTCCCACGTCACCGTCTACAATCCCGATTGACCACTCCGCATTTCAGGCGCGCTTCGATAGTCTCGCCCGCTGTAAACAAGCAAAGCCTTGTGAAAAGCAGAAAGGCAAGCTTCAGCAAGATTTGGAATCCTTTCTTTGATCACTACCTATCAAGAAAATTATTGTTATTGACTTTCTCATTTGGAAGGATCAATTCGGTAAAACTATCACCCATACGGACGCTTGTAAATCTCAGAGTGACAGCTCTTGTTGCAGTTGCCATCGTGGTCTCGCCGCCGACAGGGTCACGGTTGACAGTTATATTGGGAAGTTGCGTACTATCTCCAAACATAATCAACGGGGTACAAGCTGGAATTATGAGTTGCAACTTGGGAATCCCGCTACTCATTACTCGGTAAAGAATATCATACGTTAGTCCTTGAAAGCCAAACCGTTGCTAGGGTTTTTCCTACACAGGCTAAGCCACTGTTCTTGGATAAGCTGGTCGTTGCTGGCGACCATTTAAGACAGCTGATTCGTCAATCAGGACAAAATCCTTCTACGCTTTATCTGTTGTGTCGGGACGGTGCATAGCTTCCGCAGTAGCTGCTCGGTTACTATGGCCTTGCTCGGTGTTCCATTGTCCGGTATCACGTGGGTTGAAAGAACACCGATATGGCGTATTATTATACTCAGTGTGATAAAGTTTTGTCTGTTCCTGCTCTTGAAATCGCCAAATGAACAAAAATGATCCATATAAGTCGTTTTGCAGCCAAAACCTATATTTAGGTGACTTCACCAAAGATATCGGCAGCAAAATAACAATTAATCAGCTCTTTTTTCACAGCTAGAAATACACGTCCGTCCGCCGTGAAATTCAATTCAATGGCCCCTGTGTTTTTGCTCATCTTCTTGGCTCCACAACAGGGCTCACATTTGAGCATGAAAAATTGGGAACAAATTTTTGTTCCTCCATTCACAGAGCAAGATTACAAAATGCGGCGTTCTGATTGGTCTATTAAAATATTTTCATCGATATGCGACGTCTGTGTCAGAAATGCTTACCCCCTGGTTTGCAGGATTAGCTTGGCTTTGGATTTCGCGTGCCATATGGTGAAAGTGAAACTATAACATTTTCAAAGTTACAAATGAATTTCTCCAGGATGAATGCTTGTTGAAGTATGACTTATTGAAGCAGTGATGGATAAGGATGGAGTTGTTTAGAAAGATTTTCAGCGACTTGTATATAAGAAAAGTTGTCAAAGCAGCGATATATTTCAAATGGTTCAGGAAAGATATTTTATTTTTTCATGAAAGTGTTTTGGTTTTTAAAAGGAATTGCGAATAGGCCGGTGTTTTGCAGCTCAAAACATTCTTCCCAATTTTTGATAAATTTGCTTCACACTCATTAATGTTATCTCAAGAAATTGGGCGGTCAGCCTACCGGCCCGGATTGCTTGAGTAGCAAAACACATTTTACGGTCGGTGACCCCGATTTGCCGTGCAAATTCCGGCCACAGAACACGTAGTGTGACCCCACCGAACGTAACATATAGTTTTTCCTGAAGAACTTAACTAAGAACTGTTCTTGTTATTATTACTATTATTCTTATTTTGATTCTTATTATCTTTTGTTGCTGTTCTATTATTTGGTTCGGAGATATCAATTCCTCCCCACCCCCCAAACGATAAACTTAGAAAATGGCAGGTCAGGAACGTAATACTAAGAAATAACTGTAAAAAATCATAACAAATCATAATGAAGGCCCTGCAACCGTCGAAACACTGCGATCGGTACCGGCAGAAACCTTCTAAGGAAAACAATAAGGCCACATAAAGGCAGCAGGCAAAAGGCCACGCTAACCTAAAGGCTCGGCATAGCGTGTCAATCGGGACGTCCCGAGACGCTTTTATACATCCAGTGTTCAGGACTTTCCTGAGACACCATATAAACATCCAGTGCTCAGGACTTGCCTGAGACACCATATAAACATCCAGTGTTCAGGACTTTCCTGAGACAATTTACACGTCCCGTGTTCAGGGCTTTCCTGAGACACTTTTACACATTCAATTTTCAGGGTTCTTCCGAGAGACCCCCTAAATATTCAGCAAATGAAGTGGTGTTGAGCTGAACAGCGTGATGCGAAACAACAAAGCAAAGCAAGGTAGTTTGCTAATAACTGCGAACACAACGGTAAACTTTAAAGATAAAAACAACAATACTCGATTAAACGTCCAATGGTAAGAAATAATTGTAAACAAAATCGTAACTTTTTAGCTATGAAACAAGCGTTTAAGCGTCCAAGTCGCGCATCCATCACCGTGCCGACTGTGCGAGCACATGTGAGGCCGACAACAGCTGACTTTGCGGCAGCTTGATGTATACTTTATATGCATCACTTGACCAACGGCCTAAGGCTTGAGTAAGATAGTCGGGGAGACCCAACGAAGCCGCTGTCGTGGCCGCCCCGACACGAAAGCTATGCAAAGTAAACGTGTTAGGCCATCCACATCGTTTTAAAATATTTTGGAGTTTCGTGTTCAGAGTTCCTTTCGTAAGGGCGCCATTATCCGCCCACCGAAAAAGCGGACCATCTCCGCCACCACGACGGTGTAGGTAACGAAACAACGCTGAAACAGGACATAGAACATGCCCTGACTTTGTTAAGATTATGGAGCATCCAGTACCAAACTGGTCCGTCTTTGAAAATTTTAACCGAATAAATACATGAGCGGGGCTCAACTGATCGTCCGTCGAAATATCCGATACAGTCAAATGCTTAGATGCAATAAAACCCTCCGGGGGTACTGTGAATTCCGACGCGCGCAGAAAGCCAAAAAAGGCTACCAGACAAGCCGCCCAGAACATCCCATCATCCGCATTTGATAGATCCAGTTGCGAGCGAATGAGGGTGAGAACGAGCGGTGTTATAGGCATTTTTTGCTTTGGATGTGTGGCCTGTACTCTACGCAGGCCTCGTGTAGCAAGAGGAATCCGTGAGCAACCGCGCAACGGGTCCGGATAGCCGTGGCGTAATTGCAGTGAGCGGACAGCAGCTAAGTACACTTTAATCGATGAAGCTTTATGAGATTGACTCAAACTTGCGATAAAACGTAACAATGTCAGCTCTGTAATTGGGAAGGGGGAACCTTGTCCGTCAACTAAGCCATAGTTATAACAGAAACTAATCAATTTTTTTTGGGCCGACTGGTAAGTTTTCTGTGTCGTAACAGCTAACGCGTTTGTCATGAGGTGTTGCCAGCCCTGGTCCAAGGAGGAAAAAGCAAACGCCCCAGAAATTCTGCGGGAATCTCCAGCGGAAGACGATCGGCATCCGGAACGAGGCGGACGAAGGTCTGGAAATCGAAACGAGACAGGGCGTCAGCTGCCTGGTTCTTCCTGCCGGGAAGGTGAATGGCAGTGAAAGTAAAATGCTGCGTAATCTCGAGAATAGATAATTCGCGTAAAAGGAAGGCCAGATGACGATCTTTCGCTGTGCCATTTTGTAAGCAGTGGACAACGGCCATGTTATCGCAGCGAAAAGCAACCCGCATACGCTGCCATGACCCCCCCCACAGCTTGGCCGCGAGGACAATAGGAATTAGCTCCTTGATCGCAATATTAATCGCTGAGAGATCGGCGGGCCAAGGGGCAGCAAACCATTGTGCGTTATAAATAGCTGCAAAACCCTTGCTTCCCGCAGCGTCCGAAGTGACTTTGATAGTCGGAGCCTCAGTCCAATTACGATAGAGAAATAGGCTCCGCCCATTCCAGCATGATAACAGGCTAACCCACCAATCAATGTCATCACGCTCCCAGGCTGACAAACGCACACGATGATGCAACTCGGAGACTTTGTGTGCACGATCAATTAATCGACGTAATAAAGGTCGAACAATAGCCTGGCAACAATGCTGCAGGCTGCCAATCAGAGACAATAGCTCACGCTTGGTGCCTGCGGCCGTCTTCGACCAATGGGCCAGATATCCCTGTATCTTAACGATTTTTTCGATAGGGAGGCGCAGCTCTAAAGCTTCCGTGTCCAGAATAAACCCCAGAAAAACAATTTCTGTTGATGGGCCTTCAGTTTTGTCTTCGGCTAATGGAACCCCCAGTCTATCACACAGAGCTGTACAATGTTTCAGCAGGGCTGCGCAGTCGGAGGAGTCCCGTTGGCCGAAAATAATAAAATTGTCTAAATAGTGTTGTATAATGGCCCGGTGGCCGTCCTGTGCAAAAATTGACTGCAATACATCCCCAAAACGAGTAAATATCCGCGGGGCGGAGCGGAGGCCGAAAGGTAGGGCAAGGTCAACGAAATAAAGGCCTTCCCAGCACATGCCTAACAATGGTCGATCTTCGGGTCGGACTGGTAAAAGTCGATAGGCTCGTTTAATGTCAAATTTAGCCAACAGAGTTCCTTTACCGAGTTTCATGATTTGTGAAATAGCTTCCGGAATACCCGCATAAGAAACTGTTGCGTTGCAATCCGGAATCGAATCATTGACGCTCTTGTGAGCGGGGAAAGAGAGATCCGTGTTGAGGCGCCATTTTCCGGGGGTGGATTTAGGGATTACGCCGAAACGATTTGTTATTAACGATGGCCACGGAGGGGACGAAAAAGGACCAGCCATAGTGCCTGCGATAAGTTCCTCTGTGAGGTAGGCATCAATAACCGCAGATTGCTGGATGGCAGACACACAATTACGCCCGGCCGAGGCGGGGTTCCCCCCGGTAACTCCAATGTCAAAACCAAAAGTAATCCCCTGGAGCACCCACTGCGCATCAGGATGGAGAGAATGAAGCAAAAATTCACGCCAAGCATAAACGCGTAATGGAGTGATAATAGCTGGAAACGCAAATACATAAATTAATGAATCTACGATGATAGCAAAGTCTAGTCACTTGGAGCGGTTCTTTTTACTTGGCAGCGGTGATGGTGAACGCTGGCGCTTGAGATCAACACGCCCAGTGGGATCTTTACGCAAGGGGCACTCGCGCACTTGGTGGTTGCCTTCGCAACTCGAGCACGCGTGCAAATACCTGCAGGTGTTGCCATAACTACACGACGACTTATTCCAAGAAGTGCAGAAACCCTTTCTGGCTCGGATGGCTGGTGCAGTACGTGCTTGTGGGGCCTGTTGGATCCCCGCCGTTAGAACGGTGGAAAGGTACAGGGTGGGGTCCACCACCGCCCAGGAAATCGATGAATCGTTGGCCGCTTGCTTGCGAAAGGCTAAATCGTAAGCCAGCCAGCCCATGCCTGGGACGTCGCGATGTGCTTTGGCAATGATCAAGAAATAGGCCAACAAAGCAGGTAGTCGGTGCGGGGCAAATTTAACAACAACAGAGGCAAACACACCCCATGCCTCAGCCCAATCAGCGAACGCGCGAATTGGTTCGAGGATTTTTAGCAGACGCTTGAGCTGCGCACTCGAAGGCGAAATTGTCGGCAAACGTGCGATATTGCAAATGCGAAGCAGGATGAAATCCACAAATTCCTGCTTCTCGACCATATTAGCCAGATAGCCTGGTACTGGCGATAACCCACCCATGACAGATACTGCTTGGGTTGATGGCAATGAAAGCCATTGTTGAGGGTCGAGCAGCCAGGATTCTGATGCCAATGCTCCCAAATTTTTAGGCAGGAAGGTAATAGTGGAGCTTGTGCGCCAGCAAAACCCGAAACAGGGTGAATATCCGCAGAGCCAAATGAAGAGGTAGGCGGGTTAGGTGATGCCACGCGTAAAAAACTGGGCGGACGCGAAAGGTCGGCCTGGCCTTCCTGAAAAAGCGTGGAAGGCATACCTGAAGCAAATGCACGGTTATGGCTGCCTGACTGGGTGGCAAGGGCTTGTTTGAGGGTGTCCCGTATCTCAGACAGAGAGTTCTCTAAAGTTATTAAGCGGGATTGAGTGTCTTGACCCTCTACGTCTTGGTTGTGTTCCGATGCCATCATGAGACTAGAACGTATAGATATTAAATTAAAAACGGTCTCACCCGAGCAAAGTGTCTGTGCCGACTTGGTCTTTCCGTTGAACTCAGCAGTAAGGCGTGAAGTAAGCGTACTCCGGGTGAAAACAGCAATAAAGGTAATGAAAAAACGAACGAACTATATAACTTAAGACGCGAAGAAATTGAACGTAACTCTAGCCGCTATCAAGAGAACTGGTTGTTTGTTCATGGTTCGGTATAGTCTAATATCCACTGTCTCGCGCCCTGGGGCGACACACCTAGGACTTGCGGACACTTTATTGACCCCTGGCTAGTAATAGTAATTAAGGAATATCGGACCTGCAAAACTACGCATGTGGTAAATTTTGAGTGCTTGATTTCTTTCCACATTAACCCTGCTTAAATAGGATTTAACCAGCCTTTAAGGGTTTGGCTTTGTTTATTTGTGAAACCTTTTTTTTGCATTGACATATCAATTTATTTGTTGATAGCAGGATTTGCAAAGTAATGTTTCCAAAACCCTTACTTTTTCAACCATTTGAATTTACGAGTTCTGCATTTTCAACCCAAGTAATCTGAAAAGTCCTTCTTGCCGTGTACAACTCTACAATTTACGCAATAAATTTGCTTCTACAAAGCAATACCGTGAGGTGTTATAAGTATAACTTCAAACTTTGGTTAAGTTCAGGAATAGCTACTTCAGTAAAATCCCGTGTGGCATCAGGTAATATTTTAGTAAGCTTCTGGGATGTCAAAACCATGTTACTTGCCTTTAATTTGAGCACGCATATTATCCAGTACATCCAAAAGTGTTAATTTTGTAATAACGTTTTTTGTAATTCAGTGTGAAGAATTCGAATTTCTTATAACAATTTAGTATTTTCAATCGTCCAGCGGGACACATACCTTAAGTACTATAACAATTTAATTCAAGTAATAATCAACAGTACAATGATCTCTTTAACAATTATTTAGCTTCGATCGTCATTTAGGCCCAATACAACTCGTTAGCATATAGCCTCGTTTTGGTTTAAACAACATGACTCAGCATGACTGGAAATATCTAGATCGGACGAGAACATTCTAGAGGTCCAAAAATAGAACATTGTAACCATTTATTCTTACATAATAATTAGCCAAATCATGATGATTGTAGTAACTAGAACTTTCGATTAAAACGTATAAAAAGTAAGCACCGTATAATGTTAGAGAAGAATCAGAATTTTGTGAGATGGAAAAATGCGAGATACATCAAAGTTGAGAAAAGGTGATTCTATTGTAATCTTTTGTGCAGCACATTCTACCTGTGAGTTCATTGTCGCGGTTAACAGAATCTAATTCCCGACATCAGTTAATTTAGGCCTAGTCGATCGTTCTGCAATAAATAGACAAAATGCTGATACAGTCAACTCTGTCTAATTCGAACTCGTGTAATTCGAACTTTTACTAATTCGAACCAAATTCTGTGGTCCCTTGAAAAATTCCTAACAAACCCTTATAAAAAAACCTCTATAATTCGAACCTCTGTAATTCGAACTTTCTGTAATTCGACCATTTATTTTTGTTCCTTGAAAGAAAAAACCACTGTAATTCGAACTTTGTGTTAATCTCAGTTAATTACTTGATGACAGAACTTCTTTTTTTGCTCTTGTCTCTGGCAAGCCCATTGAAGCTTGCGTCATTGGGCAAATTGGCGCAAATTGATTTACCGTATTTCCTCTATTAAGCGCCCACCCTCTATTAACCGCCCCCCCCAATAAGGGCCCACCCTAAAATCAAAAAGTGTGAAATAAGCGCCGCCCAGGGCGGTTAATAGAATTCTTACATTTTCACTGTTTGGTTCAAATAATAGCGTAGAAACATATGAATAGACATCAATTCCCTTCTTTTATCAATGGCAACATAAGCAAGTAGTTTAAGACCAAAGTTAGTCATTATATTTTAAAGAAAATGTCCATCTTTAATGTTTGTCATTTCAATGTCCATGTGTGCGGCTTTACCATGCTGTAGCTTCTTCATTTCTTCTAAAAAAATGCTAACATATCATTTTTTTAACGTATGTCAATAAATAACATTCAGAACTTTGTTATTATTGATTATTGTTATATACTATTATTGTTAATATAAGATTATTGTTTTGTTTTTGAAGATGTTCGATTTTAAAATTTTAAGACTATGAGATAACCGCCCCCTTCTAATAAGCGCCCACCCAATCTTGCGAAATATTTAATAAGCGCCCGGGCGCTTAATAGAGGAAATACGGTACTCGGACTTATTACGGGATGCCAGACACGGATTTTTACGACCCAGTTTAAGCGTGGCACTTTCTAGAAGTTAGATTGGATCAGTTGAACTTTATCAATGGCACTAATTAAAGTACCCAAACCTGTGAAGCTCATTGAAGATGCAGAGCCTTGAAGAACCTTATTAAGGCCAATATAAACGAAATTTCAATTCCTTTCGATGCTGAACTGCCGGTTATTGTTACAAAAAATTGGAGCGTTCTATCTCATGAAAAAGGTTATCACGTGTACCAAAGTGCATGAAGACCTGTATAATTAATAGAGCTTTAGAAACTAAAAGACAACCTGAGAACCCAACGGATAAATATGCTGGGTGTGCTCAAAGATGACAAAGTTTGGGGCACTTAGACAAAGGCAGTAATGGACGCAATGCAAAACAATTTTCCATGTTGTGACGTAATCCATATATTTTTGTTTTCTATTATCATGATTAATAAACTGTTTTGCTTCTTTAAAATGCCTTTAGTCCATAACAATGGTCATAAAAATATAGTTTATGGCCATAAAATGGAGATATGGGGGCAACTGGGGGTAAAATATGCCACTTACATTAAAACTCGTATAATTCGAACTTTCTGTAATTCGAACAAATTTGGATTCCCCCATAGAGTTCGAATTAGACAGAGTTGACTGTACATGGTACGTTTTTTGCCATTCTAGCAATTGCAATAGTATCATCATCTTGTATACTTTTTAAAAATATGTATATATCGATTTATTCCGCCATTATTATCCCCAAAACGAGCATTGAACTTTAGTTTTTCTGTATTGACTTGCTGACCAACATCAGCTTTTTGCCACCTTTTAAAATGGCCGCCAAATTTCATTGGCTTGGCTTCACTGATTCGACGCGAGTCAGGCATCTAGCGCCTTCGGCACTTTATATCATTGGCGCTACCTGCTCCTACTATTATACTACTACGCATGCTTGAGGGTGTTTACACAATACTGCTAAATTTCACAATGTCAAACACCGGAGCCAGCTTCCCATCATTGTAATCTATCCTCACTGTTCTCTATTCTGCTCTTAGCAAATATGGGTAAGATGTGGCAAGTGCGAAGGAGGCTTCTTCACTATTTCAAAGAAAAAGGGGGAATTGGCTTCCGTCGCTGCGGGGAGGTGGGTGGACAACCGAAATTTAAAGAGCCAAATTCTCTGACTTGGTGCACATTTGCTAGATAACTGTGAGAACCACGAAGAACCAATATATATGTGCTTATTCCCCTCTGCAGGAATAGGAATATCCCGGATTTTACTTGTAAAAATGCATAAATTATCTTATCCTGGTCACGTGTCAGAATACAACACAGTGAGGATAGTGTCAGGACTTACGTAAAAATGAAAGTGATAAACTCGGAAATCATTTTCACAATTAAACCAAATAGAAATATCTTTTTCATGCACTATGTATGCACTATTGTATCTTCATTTTTAAACGTATCACAAAGAAAGCTATAAAGAGAAGACAATTAATTAATTTGTAGAGTTCAACTATTTACTCTCCATGGATACGTCGGTTTCAAGGTCTTTTAAACTCTTCACACTCTCCTTGCAAAAAAAGCATTGCTTGATATTCATCATATGCCTCGTAATACATGGCCTGCACGATGTATGACCACATGGAACAAATTTTACTGTTACGGGCATTGCGTAACAGATTGGACATACTGTATCTGCATCAAGTGATTCCTGTGATGGAAAGGAAATAAAAATATATTATTCTACAATCAACATCGCCATAACGGTCTATTAATCAATCAAAATCGTTTTTTAATCCATGTATTCATGGCGAATAATACACAGAAGTTAATACCGCTCACCTGTTTATTAAATTTGAACTCAGCATGTTGTTCTTGTAAATAATTAAATAATGTTTCAATCTCATCTGCTTCAGGATCGGAGACTTCTTTAACTAAATCAAAACAAATAACACAAGAAAAACCAATTAATTAATTGCGTTAGTCTGTACAACGTCCCTAATTTGGGATGAAAGTAATGGTGTGGATTAGACTTAGCATTATCAATGTATTAGTCACCGTTGTTGTTAAAAGAGTGTTTAGAAGTCTTGGATGATGAATTTATATTCTAAAACTCACATTTTCTGAAGGAAAATACAGCAGGTAGTTGTTTGCTTGCTGATGCCGAAGCACTTGCAAGGGCATTGGGATTACCAGCCAAAAAAGCAATTGGCTCTAACTGAAAACCTGGCTCCCCAAGAAGCACCAAGGTTGAAGGCTTTCTCCTAGAACAACATCATAAACTCAATCATAAACAATTGAAAACGGTCAACTGCCCTGTGACGTAATTGCCTTGTATTTAAATTTTGAATACATTTTTTTATAATTTGGGGAATATTGTCAACTTACGACGTAGAGTTTATACGTGATAGCATTGTTAAAAGGATGCCGGCTATGGCAGCCAAAACTGCATAACGATCCTGCCTCTCGATATCTATAAATGGAAATTGATAAAATATCAGTAAAATATAGCTTAGTAAATAGAATATAGCCCCCTCCCCCACCCAAACAAAAATAAAAATTTGTTCAAGTTAGCAAGGGCTAGATTTGAAGCATACATAAAGTTTATTCAAGGAAGACAGATACAAGTTCGAGACATTGAGATATTGCCATCATTGAGAGGCAATGGCCTCTGGCAATATCTCAATGTGTCGAAGAATGTGGCAATATCTGAATATCTCAAGCCATGGTCAACCGAACTGGACATTCCACTGAGCAACAGTAAACAATTTTTCAATAATGTGCCTGGTTGTTTAGCAGTGTGCTAGTTAAACATACAAAACATTTCACTCAACAAGGCCGAACATGGCAAAAAAAAGTATCAGTCTGATGCTCAGTGGCAGGGCAAACACTCAAGGGCTGGTCAGTGTAATTGAGTGAAATGTTCAATGGGCTTGACAAAAACTTAAGGGCTGGATGATATTTCAGAAGCCTTCTTACCTGTAGCATGCAGCCTTGAAAGGGTTTCAAACAATCGATAACTTGCAGTAACTCTGTTCAAAATCTGAACAACGGCCTGCGAGAAAGACAAATAAAGCTCTATAACCTTTCAGGATGATCGTAAATAGTACAAGTCATACTACGGGAAGAGGAGTATTCTTTCAGCTTACCTGGAATAGACGAACAAGGGTGAGCTCAGCCGAGGGTCTTGAATAATCAGTAAACACTTCGGGAACAACACTACAAACCATCTCCAACACCTTGATAAAATTAAAGAACACGTCATCAAACTTGACAGCATAAAAAGATCCAAATAGCTAAGAAAATGGTATTCGGGGATAAAACAGAATCTTGTCATAAAATAATCATGAATAATAGTAATAACGATATAAACAATGTTGTGGGAGCAAGGGAAATTCTTTATCAAAAAAGAGAGTGGTTGAGTTTTAGTCAATTAAAAAATGCAAAGAAAACAGACCCGAAGTAACCCGACTGTCAAATCGAAGCATATACCACATGTTCGCAGTTGTCTCGTATCTGGTAAAACTGCATCAAGTCTCGCAGTAGCTTGCTGAATCTAAAACAACAATTGGCACGCGAATTAAGTAAAAATACGATGGCAATTATCACAGAAGCAAGATTTTCAATAAATTCACAGAGATTAAATAACAATTTGCAGCTCAACGAGGTTCAAGCAAGCAATGTTAATGATAATGCAAAATTCTTTGTCAATAAGGACAGAGAATAAATGTTGCCCCAAAAATATTAGACACGCTGGAATCTGAAAAAGTGATGTTAAGATGGTCAAAGTTTAGTTAAAAAACTATATACACCTCAGATCGAAAGTTAGAGAGAAACAAAGACCCAAAGCGTCACAGAAAATAATTATAAAATATTCTATATGAAGTACAAATGTAACTGAAATTAACCTCTTGCAAAATACCAACAAATTCTGAGAAAGCCCAGTTAAGCTGATTGAGAACACCATTTAGGAAATCATTTGAAAGTTGTTGATCCCCAAGGCATAATGTCCTCATCATCTTTTGAAAGGCTTTGGAAGGGCATGGCTCTAAAGCAACAAAGATTGAAATGACTTAGAGTCTTACTTTAGAAATATAAATATAAATACGACAGAACAAAGTGGAAGCAAAAACTGCTTCCCGAAAGTATTTAAATAATACATAAACACCAAAGCAGAATTAAACTTACTTTGGGTGAATGCCCGAATCGTTCCACCTTGGAAAAAATAAAATCTGTATTACAAATCATAGTAAATTTTGGTTAACAGGAAATGTTGGTTTGCTTATAGAAAGCCTACACAGTTTTTCAACAGCAAAGATAAAAGAGCAACAATTGACCTAAGATAATGACTCATGGGAATACCTTGATCTGAAATACCAAATGGGATCAAATCTGGCGAAGTAGCATGGCGAAATCCAAACCCATCACCCTTGAAAACACAACAAAACAAATTCGTCAATAAAAAGGCAATAAACGTCAAAGTGTCGTGCAATATGCCTCGCCCTTGCGTGTCAATTATTTTAACTGACTGCTATTGAAGCTAACTTCAAATAAAAAGTAATTGTTGCAACAAATTGAAAATTATTTTAAAACATATCGGCATACGAAATTTGTTACAATTTCGAATACGTAAATTACAGGTTAAAATAGAAATAGAAAATCTGTTTCCATTGCTCAGCTTTTGCTGTTTTCCTCTTGGTATTAAAACATTCCTCTGCTATCTGATATCGTAATCTTACCCATCGAACGTCGTTTCAAAAATTATATATTCTAACTTTGTTTCTTGGAAATGGCTTGAAATAATTTGAAGTAATTGACACTACCGGCTGGGAGTCATAAGCAGCAAAAAGGTGAGTTTTTTCAGAATCACTTCACGAATGCTAAGTATTGGAAGCGTAGACAGTTGACACTGAGTGGATTGCTCGAGAAAGGAACATTTAGTACTTGAGTGATAAATTTATAGACATCTGGAATTTGAAACATAAGCAAAAAATTGGATGCCTCCTATCGTCGTCGAATCATAAAATGACAGTTGTGATTGTATATCAACATGTGGAAATGCTCACTGCGGTATACATAATTTATAGGCATGACAACTAAACAAGAACTTCGAGTGTCATTGGTTGCTTGTAGATTTAAAGACATATTTTTATATTCCACCCTATCAATGAGCTGTTCTCCATGCCAGCAGTTCCTTAGATAACATATGTGCGGATAAAGTTCCTGAATTCAGAATATAACGCCTAGTTCATTCGTCAATCGAAATCAAATTTCTTAGAAAAGAAATATTTCACATTGTCCACCTACTACCTTGATGAAGAGCTTCTAAGGAAAAAAAGATTTTGAAATGAAAATAAAATAAGTTGATAATTACCCTCCAGAAACGAACAAGAATCCATGTAGTATGAACCCAGGTTCTTTTATCGTAAGCTGACATCAAGTAACGCATCACTTTCTTTTTCCTGAAAAATATAGCATTAATTAAGCTCATACAAAGCAAGTCTCAAACACAAAGGTAACATATATGATAGATGGCAAAGCTTTTGCTGAGGGGAACTTTGGATAAAAAATAACAATCTTGCACATAAATTTTCTCTTACTGTCATAGGCGCCGACTACGTGGGGGCTTGGGGGCTCGAGCCCCCTCTGGAAATTTCTATGGGGGGGCTTAGCCCCCCCTGGGAATTTTTTTGGGATCTGAACAAACACGTTTATCTTATTGAAGAAACACTAATCAAAGAATTGAACTGATGATACTGTAGACCATGATGTTATATTTGTTTCATTGCAATGTTTTGTGTTTTATTATACATAATACATATGTATATTGTACGTTATTAAAAGTGACAGGGAGTTTTTCTACCTTTTTATTTTTCCAATTTTTTTTTCAATTTTGAGTCCCCCCCCCTGGGAAAAATAAAAGTCGGCGCCTATGCTTACTGTCGTAGAAGAAGGGTCTTTGCTATGTTCAATCGAGAATGGAAATTTAACATTAAAAAAATAGCAATAGAAAAAGGCATGTAATTTTACATTTCGAGTGATGTGTTTTCAATTGCATGCAATGTTTCCGGATAACAAACAAATGTTGCTACGCCTTGAATTATTGTGTCAACAACATCTGTAAATAGAAAAAATAAAAAGCAGGTTATAAATCAATAAAGTAGTTCACAGGAATCCATTTAACTCAAATATTACTTCGCTCTATGGTCAAAAATAAAAAGATAGGGTGAAAGAACTGTGGAACATGCAAAGATACAACTATAGGTTATACCTGGGTTGACAATTTTGTCGTTACAAAGAGATTCACTGAGGAAATTTGCCATTTGTTGCAGAGTTTCTTCGTAACCTGAATGTAGAAGCACAGTTGATTAAAATAAAATTATGCAATGTAACACAACGTGTTAAAGGGTACAAGATCAAATTGGCTTAGGAACAAATTCAAAAATAACTTGTTCAAAAGTAAATGACCATTCGTATGCGTTATGCAGCCTTCTTTTTCGTGACTACAAAATATGAAGAAAAGTAAATGCCACCTTCAATGGAATTTGGTGTGGTCAGCGGCATAAAATAGTTCCAGAGAGCCTGGAAGAGGAATATTGCTGTCTCTATGTAGAATTCTGGCAGAAATGCAAACAGCTTGCCAGTGTTCTCTGATGCAGAGATTGTTCTTAAGACACATCGGATCAGCCAGTGAAGATCTTCTTGCTTCTCCTAAACAAAATAGCAGATGTTGGTAGATCTATCCATGCAATTCTCATAAATTTTACGTTCAATTGCATACTGTTTACGTATTTTCTTGTTTACATGTTTATATGTATAAAACACTGTTTTATAAAAACCTATTAGTGGAAGTTAGGGCAAATTAAAATAATTCATTTGTTATTTTGTTTTCATCTTGTATCTGGTAACGCCAGAAATAACTTTGAAAGATGTCAAAAAAAATTGTCCGAAATTTTTGTATAAAAAGTTGTTTGCCTTTAATGTACGTGCCCATTAAAAGATATGTATGTAAATACATGTCAATGAGGTTCGTAAGCTCAGAGAAAATTACAAATTTATTTGTAAAGCTATTAACGTGTAAAAGAAGATACCTTCGAAAATATGACTGACTTAACCCATCCCATGTGCCTTGCAACTTCAGTTGCTTCGGATGTAAATACTTTGCGGGCACGCTCCAATTGTACAATGACATCTTTTCTCTAAAACCAAAATATTCATAAAAAATGTGGAAAAATTCAATGAAAAACTGCGACTTCAAAAATAAATAGTTCTTCGGCTAGAATAGAATCTATTCAATAAAGACAAACAAGTTATGCTGCTACTCAGAGTTTCATGCTTTTTATGCAATCGTCAGACAGCAAAGTAAAACAATTGACGATTGCATAAAAAGCATGAAACTCTGAGTAGCAGCATAACTTGTTTGTCTTTGTTGAATAGATTCTATTCTATTTAGCTCTACCAATACGGCATTGAGCACTTTAATTGCATTCACGACATTAAAGAATTATTACTAGTTCTTCGGCTAAAATTAAATCAGTGCGTTGGTTAATCTCCAAAAGGCATTAATTAAAAGGAACAGAATAAGGTATAGCATCCATCAAAGGACAGTTAAAAGGCAGCTTACATCTTCGGGGCACTTATTAACTTTCTTTTGAGTTTCAACCAAAGCTTTTGAATGTTCTCGCATTGTCTCTGTAACACCATGAACCTATAAAACATAAATAAAATAATAAAGACCTACTCTGTTGGGAAAAATAATTCAGGAAACAATGCTTTTCAACACATTTCATGGATCCAAAAAGTCTGACTTTACAGTACACCGATGTTATGCACCAAGCAATGTTAGGTGGCGGTATGACAGGTCAGTGAGAGCAGTGCATATTATCAGCAACAATAAAAATATTTAGACCACACAGTGTCTTTCAACTCACCTTACTCAATTGTCTATGAACTGCCGTGTGATACATAAGAATAATTGTGTCGAGCAATTCGACAAGAGTTTTATCAAGCGGATCAGAACGGGGTTGGTTCGATGCTGAATGACTTGATGTTCCTGATCCCACTAACGAACTCAAGGCAGATGATAAGCTACTCAGTCGAGATATCGCTGATGCACCACCAGAAGATTTCAATTCATCTGTAGGTTGTATAGACAGAAGATTATGACTGTACTCTTTGCCATTATTTTTCTTTCAATTGAATAACATATGACAAAACACATAACAGAGTACAAAAGAAACTTTGCGATTCACTAATGCTGCGGGGAACGAAAGGACTGTGTACCCTTAAAATGTTAAAGTTGGAAAAAAGACATAACTGATTATAACTGATGTATCACATGAAAGTTCTACCAAAATCTTGGAATTCTGTTGACGTCATACATTTTAACACATTGAGAACGTTGACTGTCTTGAAGCATTATCTCAAGGTATCATAGCCCAGAAAGAAAACGTGGTCTTTTATTAACAAAGTAAACGACGTTGCTTTTAATTAGGAAGAAAAAAGGTTTCACTTGCTTTTGAGGGCAAAGCTCACGCGCAGATAAAAACACTAATAGATATAACAAACATATTTTTACCTCTGTGCGCCTTCTTCAGATGTGAGATAATTCCACCAGTTCTAAAACAAGAATGCAGTTAAACTTGCACATTCACTTAATGTTATACTAGCTGTTAACGTTGTTAAAATGAGTGCTGCTGTGATGTAATCAGGACTAAAGCATCTAGCATTTGATTAAAACGATATGTTTTGAAACGAGTGCTTCAAAAAGTATGGAGAGGGGGTGTTTAGCGTGCTTGGAAGCCTAGATATCTATATTGGTAACAGAGGTCGTTTCTCTATATTTGATGTGTTTGAATGTTGTCATTTGTATTTGACATTTCTTATTGACATTTACGTTTCATAACTGGATTTTGGAATTTCAGCAGTAATAGATTTCAGCAAATTATTCTTTATCAAGAGAAGGTGTATGCTCAGTTTGAAGATCAAAGATAAAATTCAAATCTTTGTTGACATGACTTCACAATGAACACAAAACAATACAATACGAAAAACAGAGGAATAAATGTAGAAACCCCAGATTAAAAAAAAACTAAATTAAATGCACTATCAACAATTTGAAATCTGAAATCAGGATTTTCTGGACCGGGATTACTTTAAAAAAAAAACAATAAAACATAATGGTGGTGTAAATGATGATACAATAGTTTTTTAAGGCCTACTATACTTCCGCACAGCTTTTCTCTTCTGCTTGTAGGCATTCATTTTTATAAACTTATCCCCACGACAAAAAAGCAACTCCTGTGCTCTTGTCGAAATAAAAATGGGCTTTTTTGGGCCTTCTCGATTCTGGCCACGAATAAAAGTTAATAACCAGCAGATAAGCCAACCAAAATATCGTTTTCTCAATGTTTCTAAAACGTCTCACTGCACTGCAGCAAAGATCACCGCCATTGATGAATTGATAATTAAAACCAGCATGCGGCTAAACGGAGGAGAATTTGAGGCCACGCGCAGGCTAGAATCCGACAAACACACAAACATCTTTACAAGATTTTTTCTCGAGAAGGACTCGATTATATTCTGCTGCGCAACCGCTTCACTTCGTTCCGCTACGCAGCAGCAAAAATGGTCAAGCCTCAATAATTTGACCACAATTAAAGGTATTATATCCCGAGACATTAAAAATTAACGGTCACTTTGATTCATATGAAACATCTCGTGAACCTTTCAGGTTGAATTGCTAAACATTGTTTCAATTACCTTGCTAAATCAAAGTAGTTCAGACTATCGTCGTAGAATGCATTAGGCGAAACGTGTGCACCTGTCAAAAATAAAATCTCATGTTAAATTCATTTCATTTCCAATTCTGCTACAGGTAACAGAACAATAGATACTTGACGCACTATGCAGTAGACACTCACTGCATATAGACGGTAAACACTTGCTAATAGTAGATAAGCTTATAAAATTATTTACCAGTAATGTCCAATGGATTACCAGATTCTTTAGCCCACAAGTCCCAATGATAATGAAATGCTTTGATCAATCGATGAACAAAACATGTCATAACAGGGCCTGAGCATGATTGCACTGGCTGAAGCTAAATTGGAAGAGAAATCGGCAAAGATAAGCATAAACTACGCATTTTGTTTTATAATTCACGTTCTAAATGCAAACCCATAATTAAATATAATTTCATGCTATCTGGTGAACAATTATTATCTTTATTCTGAGCAATATGTTTAGCTTTTGCTTACTGAATGTGCTGCCAAATGATGGTCTTGTAGGGACTTTCTGATCTTTTCAGTGAGAATAACTCTTAAAGCTCTAGGGTCCTGCAATCATAATTTGGAAACTGTACAGTTATTTTAAACCCTTATGCAAAGAAATTTCACGCTAAACCTACATATCATTGAACGCAATCGCCTACGTGAAATACAACAACAAATATGTCCGCATACTGTAATTCTAAATTGCTGCGAGAACAGATTACATACGGTCACCCTGGTATATTCGAACATGTTTGGATAATATGAAAATATTCGAATAACAAAAGGTTTGAATTGAATAAATTTGTTTCACAGGCTGCTTCCTAAGCAAGTATTCAGGGAACAGAGAATTTTGTTTGAATTATAGAGGATCCGAGGGGTACAAAGTTGACAGCAGTTATATTCTAAACTTATTTAAGCTAGCAGGGACATCTGTCTAATGCAAAGCTATGGCTATGATTGATTTCAGTTACTTGTGATAGTTAACATAAAAATGACGTACTCGACGAGACGATGAATCGTCCATCTGCATCAGAATCTTGCACAGTTCGACTTGTATATTTTCAAGCACTGCAAAGAGTAAAATCAAAACATGATGAGGCATATTGATTGGATAAGATTTGCGAGTATCCGCAGAATTTTTAAGTGGTCTGCCACTGAGATTTATTCTGGCATGGAAAAAATTTGGGTTCTTACCTGTAACTTTCTCTTTGATCTCTTTGCATTCTCTTTCATATTCAAGCTTTCTTTCCCCAGATCCCGAAATCTCAGCTTGCTAGTAGTAACAAAAATTATTCTCAAAAGCCCCATATCTATGCAGTCAAATATTTATGAATTTAATAACATTAAGCCAATCTTAATGGTAGACCTCGAAAATTCCTAATTGTGTTGATAAAGATAAATGTTGGTATACTTACATCTAGCCCGTCCCACCAAACAATTTCAAATGCTTCTTTCATACCCCTATCATCTGGGGGTCGTATGTGCAGCATATACGGGAATTTATGGAATCTGCATAGACGCTAAGTAAAATGTAAGTTACACTCAAACAAACTTAGGCTCCTCTTTTCAAAAGAATGCTCTTGGTGAGGACATAAGGTCAAGCATAATAGTCAATAAAAACAAAAAACATTTAAATAAAAATGAATGAAAAATGTATTGAAAAGATACTGTACACTCGACAGCCACAATCGACATGTTGGTTGGTGACGAAGCAATTCCAGGACAACAACCAAATAATTTCGCTATAAAAACAAAAACATTGCATTAGGAAAATAAGAAATGTAAAATGCTTGAATATCAACACATGATGCATTATAGGTTGCGAAAAATAACACCTGTTTCTTGTAAGTTGAATCGACTGGTCCATACCAGTAGCCTTTGACAAGAGACCAAATTAAGTACTCGAAGCAGCATTGTATTTCAAAGTCCTGCAGAAGAGCCAAGAGAGTAATAATACCAAAAAGTATTGATACCGCTAATACGCATCACATAGATAATGCAGTATGATCTGTATTGCAGTGTATACACAACACAAGGTGTTAGAAGCACCCAAAGAATAAAAATCTCGGAGAGGTTTGTTAACTATGGGGGTATCAGTATCATTATCCCAGAGTTATTCTGTTATCCAAGTTATTCTATGCAACTTTGTTAATTACGGAAAAAAAATAAAAGCATTACAAGCATAAAAGTATACAAGAATGCAAAAGATGTAACCGAGAAAACA
This sequence comes from Sanderia malayensis, assembly GCA_013076295.1. Lineage (NCBI taxonomy): Eukaryota > Metazoa > Cnidaria > Scyphozoa > Semaeostomeae > Pelagiidae > Sanderia > Sanderia malayensis. The sequence goes on from RQOL01000532.1 coordinate 788,720, forward strand.
GAATATACCTCTAAACAAGACCACATGTATTCAAGCAGCTGCTTTACTCCTTCTTGGGTGTCAAATGGATTCTCAGGATTGCAAGATGACAATAATGCAGGAACAAGATGACTCTCCACGATATAAGGGTCCATCTGAAAAAAAAAAAACAGAAATAACTCGAGCTCAACGCATGGTTGGTTACACTCATTATGATATTGATATTCAGTGCAATGAATTTTCTTGCGTTGAAATTGGAATTCCAATCTCACAAACAATTCGGATACTACGGGTTCCTTTCTATTAACGCATAGAGGAGCTTTGTATATCGTTAATGTTATCTCAAGAAATTGGGCGTTAAGCATACCGGCCCTGATTGCTTGAGTAGGAATAAGCTTTTACGGTCGGTGATACCGATTTGCTGTGCAAATTTCGGCCGATACACCTGGCAGTAATAACCGGATTGGTTAAACTGCAGACTAATGACTGAAATCATAATATAAACTCAAACAAACAATAAAAGAGGACAGGGTGGGTGGGAGAAGTCAATCCTTGTTCTATGCGTTAGGCCTTAGAATGATTGTTGCATCTGAACTTGGCACGAACATGCCTGACTAAATTGCTAAAGAGATAGCCGCCGTCAATCTATCTGCTGGGCTCGTTAACCACACCCTTATGGGATCATGTTGATACATGCACACGAGGCTATTTCGCAATTGCAATTTCTATCGCCCATTAACTGTTCTTAAATTGCATTTAAGAACTATTTAATGTTATCTCAAGAAATTGGGCGTTAAGCATACCGGCCCTGATTGCTTGAGTAGGAATAGGCTTTTACGGTCGGTGATACCGATTTGCTGTGCAAATTTCGGCCCACAGAACACGAAGTGTGACCCCACCGAACGTATTATTATTATTATTATGATTGTTTCTTTTATTAAGTTGCTCTGTCAGGACTTAAAACCATTCCAAATTAGCTATTCCTGGGGACTAGGTGGAAGTGACTTCTCCTCACCCTCCAAACAAAAAGGCTTAACAAAATGGCAGGTCAGGAACAAATCGCTAAGTTAAATGCAAAGCAAAAAATCATAATGGAGGTCACCCGCAGCCAACTTTGGCGCATCGGCGGTGGCCTCCTAAGGAAACTAAAAGCCAAAAAGGCCGCAGGCATAAGGCCAAACGAACCCAAAGAGTGGCATGTTGCAGCAAGCAGTTGGTATTAAGCCACCAACCAGGGCCCGCATAACGTCAGTTGGTATTCAGCCACCAACCATGGCCCGCATAATTACAGTTGGTATTAAGCCACCAACCACGGCCCGCATAACTTCAGTTGGTATTAAGCCACCAACCATGGCCCGCATAATTACAGTTGGTATTAAGCCACCAACTACAGCCCGCATAACATCAGTTGGTATGAAGCCACCAACCACGGCCCGCATACCTTCAATTGGTATTCAGCCATCAACCATGGCCCGCATAATTACAGTTGGTATTAAGCCACCAACTACAGCCCGCATAACATCAGTTGGTCTTCAGCCACCAACCACGGCCCGCATACCTTCAATTGGTATTCAGCCACCAACCATGGCCCGCATAATCACAGTTGGTAGTAAGCCACCAACTACAGCCCGCATAACATCAGTTGGTCTTCAGCCACCAACCACGGCCCGCATACCTTCAATTGGTATTCAGCCACCAACCATGGCCCGCATAATCACAGTTGGTATTAAGCCACCAACTACAGCCCGCATAACATCAGTTGGTCTTCAGCCACCAACCACGGCCCGCATACCTTCAATTGGTATTCAGCCACCAACCATGGCCCGCATACCTTCAATTGGTATTCAGCCACCAACCATGGCCCGCATAATCACAGTTGGTATTAAGCCACCAACTACAGCCCGCATAACATCAGTTGGTCTTCAGCCACCAACCACGGCCCACATACCTTCAATTGGTATTCAGCCACCAACCATGGCCCGCATAATCACAGTTGGTAGTAAGCCACCAACTACAGCCCGCATAACATCAGTTGGTAGGAGGCAACCAACGACAGCCGCAAAAGTTCAGTTGGTATTAGGCAACCAACGACAGCCGCAAAAGTTCAGTTGGTATTAGGCAACCAACGACAGCCGCAAAAGTTCAGTTGGTATGAGGCAACCAATAACAGCCGCAAAGTTCAGTTGGTATTAGGCAACCAACGACAGCCGCAAAAGTTCAGTTGGTATTAGGCAACCAACGACAGCCGCAAAAGTTCAGTTGGTATGAGGCAACCAACGACAGCCGCAAAATTTCAGTTGGTATGAGGCAACCAACGACAGCCGCAAAAGTTCAGTTGGTATTAGGCAACCAACAACAAATGAAAGCCGCAAAAATTCAGTTGGTATGAGGCAACCAACAGCAGCCGCAAAAATTCAGTTGGTATGAGGCAACCAACAACAGCCGCAAAGTTCAGTTGGTATGAGGCAACCAACGACAGCCGCAAAAATTCAGTTGGTATGAGGTAACCAACGACAGCCACAAAAGTTCAGTTGGTATTAGGCAACCAACAACAAATGAAAGCCGCAAAATTTCAGTTGGTATGAGGCCACCAACGACAGCCGCAAAGTTTCAGTTGGTAATGAGCGACCAACAATAGTCAAATAAGTCTGTTGGTATTAAGGCACCAACCATAGTGTATAATTGTTGGGCATAAAATTCTCTGGGTATGAAGTCACCCACCATGGAAGGTACGTTGTGGGCGTAACACCCCGTTAGTATTAAGCCATGGGCCATGGCGTATAATTTTAGGGCATACCATTCTCTTAACTATGGTGCATAAGTGTGGGGTGAAACCCCATTGGTGTTAAGCCCGCAGCTATGGCGTATACGTTTTGGGCATAATTCTCTTGGTATCTATTAAGCCCCAAACGACAGCGTATAATTTTTGTTGGCATAAAACATACAACAACGGCCCATAGTTAGCCACGATAGCCACGTGCTGGTGTGGTTTGCAAAACGTTCAATTTGATTGCTCACATGCTCTGTCTTTTGTGAAGTCGACGGTCTTGCATGGGTATACGTATATTGATAGGGACACTGCAGTGCATCCACCATCTGCTAAACCCACGTGACTTGTTAATGGACAATGCTAGTCTGGTGCAATTCTAACATATGAATATATCTTATCCTTGTAAAAGATCCGCGAAGTAGCAATCGTGCGGGTGCCCTGAGCCCAGGGGCCGCTAGCAGGATTTTCGGATGAGAGCCCCCATGTTGTTACTGTCTCTGAAGAAACAGCATAGTGTACGAGAAAGAGGGCTATAACTCGATACCAAAATGAAGTTATATTCGTAGTTTCGCTAAATGGCCACAGATGGGCAACAAAATATGTGCTCATCTCTTCGTTGTCACAAATTCAAGAAAAATTCCGGTATACGGATCAAATGATCCATGCTGCAATTTACACCGGCACGGTCGTCCGTCATATTGAAAAGAAAAACGCTATTCAGAAGATAGTTTCCCTTTGGAGGGATAAAACAGAGAAATCGGTTGAAAATTCAAATACACACCGCCAGTGGCTATTCGATTCGTGATTAAAAGATCGTTATAAGCTACACTTATTTGTGGAACGCACGTGTACCCTTGCTCATCGTCAGAGTGAGATACACGATAAACAGCAGGCTGATAAAATTCCCATGGTCAATAATTGGTCAGCAATGTTGATGAGATACGACAATATCATTCGTTGCTGCCTGAGCACTGCTTAAGGCAAGGAATCGCGGAACAAGACCTAAGTGAGGCTAAAATGGAATGCTATTTACAAAGAAGAATTCGAATGACAAAACTGAAAAGCATTTTATATCCCTGGAAAATTGCTATTACTTTAAGAACAGCAATGGCGTCTGCCGCTCCAAGTTGAGTTATTCACAATGTAACTTTACTGTAAAATGGCCCATTGAAAGGAATAGCCAACAAATGACGATCGATAATCTAAAAGTATTGAAGATTAAACTTCCAAGACCCATTAAGGCGTTTACCATGCGAGACACACGCGCTGAAACTGCAAAGGAAACAGATGGTTCTATACCCACAAGGCATTGCCTGGGGAATGCATTGCAAAGCACACGACAGGATAACACTGTCAATTGACATAAAAGCCAAGTAAAACGCCGTATAACAGTGTACCGTGCGAAATCCAAGTGGTGCTATCGCTGGAATGCAAATCTAATTGTCTTTTCAATGAAGAGAGGTATTGAATTTTGAATTGATGAATAGTGACAGTCACTAGCTGTGATGGCATCTCGCGGGGTTGGGCAATCCCCGGGTGTAAAAAGATTCGAGACAGGGGGCCTTCAAAGGCCCTGTTCACACGACACCGTTTTCATTTGACTCCGTTTTCATTTCGATCCGTTTACGATACTGTGTTCACACGGAAACGATTGAAAACGGTGCATTCCGATCCGCTTTTGCGTTTTCAAATGAAAACGCTCTGGAGGTGGAGTGCTCCGTTTTCATTCGACTCCGTTTTCAGTTTGGACTCGTGTGAACGCATGAAAACGGAGTCAAATGAAAACGGAACCTCTTCTCAGTGTAACAGCTTCGTTTTCGATTGCTTTTGGCGCCGAATGTAAACAATTTAGAAATACTTGATTGACTTGACAAATTGAATATGAATGTGTTTGTCTTAGATGTTTTGGAGTTTTTTGTTCCTGTAATGACTTTATTACATGCTTGATAGTGAGAACATATATAGTTTGTGGTTCATTTTATCACAAACTACTACTCACCAAGCTAAATTTAGGAAATTGTTGAACACGGAAACGGGTATAGGCTGTCAAATTTTGGCGCAAAAGCAACATTACAAATATTTGAAACAGCAGGAATCGCAGCGGGAGGTAAGCTTGTGAAAAGTGAAAACGGTGTAGTGTGAACAGACTGAAAAATGCACACCGTTTTGCCTTTGGAATCCGGAGCGAAATGAAAACGGTGTCGTGTGAACGAAGCCAAAATGATTCGTCTATTTGATTATCGCTTTTGGTCGCAGCGTGGGTACGGTTGCACAAGCAGACAACACAGCGTGCAGGGAACTCGATCCTAGCAGGACAAATGCAAATGCAAGTTTAAAATATAATTGGTGCCGCTGTATTTCTAAGCACAATTTGAAAACAACAAGGTGTCTTGTTTGCGAGTGCAAAGTCCTGGCGGAATAAAAGCGAAAAGCTGTGGGTCTCAGCCCTGTGGTAACAAAGTAACCTCTCAATACACAATAAAGTATGTTTGAAGACTGGTAAAACAACGGAAGTTTGGTGTAAAATCAATATCGAAAGAAATGTGACAGGAACAATCTCACCAAATCGACTCTCCTTTCTCCCTTGTATTGTCTTATGCGCAATCCTGCCAAGCCAATGAATTCCATGGCTTAACTGATCTTTCTTCAGTGCAGTGAACCAACGATAAGTCCAGTGTAACAAACACAAAGACAAGCGTGGATAGCAAAGAAGTCAAGAAGTCAATCCTTGTTCTATGCGTTAGGCCTTAGAATGATTGTTGCATCTGAACTTGGCACGAACATGCCTGACTAAATTGCTAAAGAGATAGCCGCCGTCAATCTATCTGCTGGGCTCGTTAACCACACCCTTATGGGATCATGTTGATACATGCACACGAGGCTATTTCGCAATTGCAATTTCTATCGCCCATTAACTGTTCTTAAATTGCATTTAAGAACTATTTAAAGACCAATTGGCTTACCAACATTGGTGCAAGTTGTTCAAATATATGTGCAACAGTCAAGAATACGACAGTGTCAACTTTTCCAGACAGACCACTTGTATCAGGAATTCTATTAGGCTGAGAAAAGTAAACGCATAAAAAAAATAAGTAAACAAAAGTTAAAGGCAGGCCAAGCTACCACTTGTTAGAGTAAAAATTAATTATGTCATGCTTACAGTAGGAAGAAGCCGGTCCAGGCTATTGAAAAGCTCCTGTGCCTTGTCGTGTTCACAAATAGGAGGATCTTGTAATGGACTATAACCTTCCACGGGGTACCTTAAAATAATATAGGACAAGTAGAAAAAGTACTAGAATTGAGAGCCAAAAGAAAGGTTTATTTTCAGATAATTTTAAGTTGTTAGTAAAAGGTAAGCCGGAATCCTTGATGGTGTGTGCACAAAATTTGTATCCCTAACCTTGACATTTATGCTGTGGTTATGGTAGATTTTATGCTTAAGGCTTGGTTGCGCAAAACCACGGAAAATTGAAAAGATTTTTTTCTTTCCTTGGTACCTTGTGTATCAAAAACCCACTGTTAATTCCAAGTCATATATCAGCATATTCTTTCAGGTTAATCAAACGTAATAAAAAATAGCAAATAATGATATCAGAGGGGATACGTAAGGCAGCTAAAGGTTCCAATAAGTAAACAACGACCAAAAAATTACTAACAGTTTACTATTATTTACATTATTTACTTAAAATGTCAATAAGTAAACGGCAACCACAAGAATAGACATGTTGATAAATGCAGTGATAGAAAAATGTGACACATCCAATGAAAAACAACTAACAACAAAATCGAAACGTTGTGTTATTATTTGGGTTGTATTGATTACCTGTATGGAGTGCCTCCGAAATTCAATTGTACTACTTCCGCAAACGACAAACTGATAGCAGGAAAGTAAGCATAGCCCTTTCCACGCCGAATATCAGAAAAGGCTGTTCCCAGCTCATGGCCATTTCTAAGACAAAGCAAATGAAGGACATTGTGACTCTGTGACTTTCTTGCATTCACATAAAATATGAGAATGCAAGAAGGACAGTAAAATTATCAGAAAAAGTAGTCAAAAAATGAAGAAACAGCACAGAATCTTGCTTTCCAAGTACCTATATAATTTAGCAAATACTAAAATAAAAGGTCCTGAAAGCCTAAATCTTACAAAGCCTGAGAAGGAGTCAAGTTTATTATTCTCAAGCTAGAGCTTCTTGGTTATCACCAAGTGCAAATTCTAATGCATCTAAAAAGTTCTAAATACTGATATCTAGCCTGTAACCCACAATCATTGGAACCAAAGTAACTCAAGCATTGCAAAAGTATCAAACCGTGTGTATGAAATACAGCCTTCATCCATATCAATCAAAACACCTATGATGTCACCAGCCATCCATTCCTGAAAAACAAGGAAAAAATTGATATCCGGGGCATCTTTGTGTACCTTGATTTGGACTTCATTCTAAATAGCCTATGGGTTCCCTCATCCCCAAGCATCTTTGCTCCAAAAATTTTAACCTTAACTTTGGAGAAATCACCTCTCCATATTTTCCTGTCGCAACGTTCCACTTTCTCACTCTGTGTCCATCATATGCATATGAATCTGCAGTGTCACCAACACCTTCCTAGTTAAGAAATGAAAAGGTGAGCAAAACATTGCATCTATATATCTTGTGTGTCATATAAAATTCTTTAATGATGAACACTTACTAAACCAGAAATCCAACAGTATCAAAAACAAAAAGCTGCCATACCTCATTTGTGAACCTGCATTTCAATGTTGCCCAGCCAAGCTGCATAATTCCTTTTGAGCCAAGTAAAACTTCATACATCCATTTACCTGACAAGATAACAATACAATACAAGTGGCGATAACGTAATAGCTATATTAGGTTGTTTAGCAACAAAACAATGTGATCTCTTATTGCATACCAAATTTCCTCTAATAAGTGCCTGAGCACTTATTAAATATTTTGCGAAATTAGAAAAATATTTTGCAAAATTATTTGAACCAAACAGTGAAAATTAAAGAATTAGTTCACAATTTTGATGCTTATTGGAGGGGGCGGTTAAAAGAGGGTGGGCACTAATTAGAGGAAATACAGTAGCTCAATTTATAGAATTAATGTGTTTTAATTCTACACTCAGTGAGTGACAGCGTCTAGAAGTGGTCCAAGGACTAAGCAAGAAAATTGAAATCACAATATGGGTGTGATTTCACATTAATTCTATCTAAGATAAAGTGTTGAGTCAGCTTAAGCCATTGCTTTTTAAATGCAGACAATTCAGAAACACTCCATTCTTCATAAAATACAAAAAGAACAAACATATTTTTACCTTTACAAACACAAATATTGGCTCTTATGCTACTAAAGTTGCTCTGACTTTCAATCTGAAACACAAATAAAAAATTAGTTTTTCTCCAACATTCGCATTAATAAAAAACCTTCTGAAAGTTCATTAAAACATTTTTACTCAATAAATTTGGTAAAGGAAAGACCTGTTGATAAAGTTGATAAATTTGGTAAAGGAAACATAAACCTCTATTTTTTCTTTGTCAATTTTCATATTTCCACATTGACTACTCAAATCTGCAAGAACTGTTTCATTTCCAATTCTTCCATCGAATATGGCACGTTGTTCTGGCTCTAACACTGAAAGAAATAGATATTGATTAGCACAAAAAGGTCAAATCAAGTATTAGAAGGAATGAATTAGAAACCAATGAATGTACTACAAGGCAATGGATAAGATAAATAGAGAAAATATTTGATCTGGCCTGGTATGAGTAACTATAGGGTAAGCCTGCATTTAGAAAGCAATGGTTTGAGCTGATTTTCTCATCTTAACTTACTTCATGACACTAGTCAACAAGATATCTTTACCAATACAAGAACTTAAGCTGCAGGCAATGCAGCAAATGTCTGTTAATTAAAAATGAATACAGTCGCCATCTTGAACTCGGTTATCTTGAACAACTCGCTATCTTGAACAGATTCCCATCCCCCCTTCTCTAGTTAGGTGAATTTAGTTCGGATATCTCGAACTCCCACTATACCAAACAAATTTTCATTTCCTCTGCGAGTTCAAGATAGTCAGAGTCGACTGTAAAAACAATAACACAAACCTTGTTTTTCTTTCACATCATGAATTGATAAAGTTTGTTTTATATGTTCTTGCACATTTGCAAATGTTATTTCAGTCCTAAAGAAAATGCATATATTAATTACATTACAATCTAAAACTGAAAAACAACATATAAAATTGTCAAAACTAATCTATAGGTAGCAACTTAGGGTACATGTGAATGATGTTTCCCCTCTAAGCATTGTTTTATCATTCAAGACCATAGCAAATCATTTCCAGTTTATTCAAATCAATTGTTCAAAATTATATCAACTGTTATGAGTATTACGGAAGCTTCAGTGGTTTGGTCATGTCAACAGAAGACCAGGTTCTCTGGCACACACTATCATGCTTGGTACTGTGGAGGGAAATAGAGACAGAGGACGTCCCAAAAGAGTATGGTTGGATGATATTAAACAGTGGAGCGGACTGACATTATATGGGTGTATCAAGGAGGCAGATGACAGAGAAGGTTGGAAGAAAAGAATGGCAAAGTCCAAGTGGCTACGGGAGTGACCTGATATGACCTGACCTATGAGCATTGCTGGAGTAGCAAAGCAAGAAGAATAAGTGCAAGAATAGAATCAAATACCATTTCTTAATCAATAATAAAAGCTATAATTCTTACCTGGATGATGCTAAAGGAAGTTCATTTTCAGAAGTGGGAAAAATTCTTGAAAGAAACTGTTCTGTTGCCATCACAAAATTCTTTCAGAAAAGAAAAAGCGTTTAGGATATGGATATGATGCGATGATCAACGACCCAGGAAAAGATTCAGGATTTACGAACATTCTAGTTTCAATCAATAATTAAGGCATCTGATAGGAAATACAACAAAACCGAATACAAAATACCAGTTAGATATATTCATAAACCACACACCAAAATTGTATTCCAGGTAATACCATTTTGTATTCCAGTAAATACAAGCCAGTATGGCCTCAGGTCAATACGTTATTATGGAGTAAAATGCTGGAATGAAATCCCTACTGATATCAAAAGGTCTTTATCCCTCAAGTTTTTTCATAAAAAACTCAAATCATTTCTACATGAAAATAACTATTAGAGCTGATTATTGACAGTCACAAATTTTACCCAAAAATTTACCCATAATATTTTTAGGAACATTTGGTACGGGGGTGCTCTCTCCTCGATTAGATTTGCTACTGAGAGAGAGAGCTCCTCCTCCTCAAGAATTCCCCTTCATATTCATACTAGTAATCCTCCAGTGCTTATGTTATTTCCTTTTTATGTCTCTATTGTATCTTAATTTAATTTGTAGTTATGTAATTGTTGTACGTTCATAGAGTATTTGTATGTAATGGAACTTAAAATCAATGAAACTGTACTGAAACCTCGCTGAAACTGGTAATCTTCAAAAAAGAGCTCGTGTGTTGTTCTGTTGTTTTGGTGTGAATTTACAACTCGGTTAGGCCGTACGTAATGACCTCAGATAACGTTCTTCATTATACCGGGGGAATCAAATTTTAACTGTAATGTTTCAGACACTTCTATTTACCTGCTATTGGCATTGTTGAAAGACATCAACCATAAATTGTCGAAACGAGTTGACTAAAATAATCAACAAAAAACGAAATGGGAAGCTTCCATTCATGCGGCAGATGCTTTTTGCGGTCGATGATTTGCTTTTGCTTGCATTGCATTGCATCGAAACTAGACTTGTTTGCATCCCTGTGCTTTTGCTCGTTTCTTCGCTTCGATTCATCACTGAGTGGCGCAATTAATGTTATCTCAAGAAATTGGGCGGTTGGCCTACGGGCCCGGATTGCTTGAGTAGGGACAGTGGCGGCCTGGCTTTTTTTGCCTGGTGGGGCCAGAAGCAAAATGGCGCCCCTTTATAACCAACATAATTGTTTAGTTTTCAAGAAGGAACAAAGGTAAAAAGAAAGAAGCTTCATTTTTGATACGTTACTTTTCACGACATGATAAACAGTGGCGGCGCCAGCTCAAAAAAAGTGGGGGGGATTTTTTTCCCGGGCGGGCAAGAACTTTTAAAAAATTGTGTCTTGCTGTTGTAGGGAAACATGATGTGCCGAAGGCACGCACGCAATGGCCGGAGGCCGTTGCCTAACACAGGTGGGGGTCTGGGGGGCGCTGTAAGCCCCCCAGCGGGTCCAGGGCAGTGCCCTGGAAGCTCTCGGGATTTTGTCATTTCTGAGGTCTCAAAATGGCTTAGGATCCTTTGACTTCTCTTTCTGCTAACATTGAAATAACCCTTTTGTGTTTTACATTGAAATAATCTTGCGACACAATTCACAGAACGTAGGCCTACCCCCCCCCCAATTTTCTCATCGGATTTGCATGAATCTCAGAGACCATCTTTCTGAAAAAGTGGGGGGGCTAGTCCCCCCATTCCCCCCCCCCCCCTGGCGCAGCCACTGATGACAAATCTTTTTATAAAAGAGCTTTTGTAAGTTCACATGAAGTTCTTGCGAACAAGTCAATAATTCGTTCGACATTTAACGACAGCAAAATTTTTCTTTCCACCGTCATCGCAAGCAACGATTCCAATCGTTCTTAGATCATGCTTGATCTGATTCTTGTCTTTACTCTCTTTAATGCAGAAAACGATCTTTCTGCAGTTGTGGAGCTAACAGGAACAGACACAGCAATAGTGTAAACCTGACAAAGCGTTGGATATGCGTCTATCAACATGTATTCTGGGTGACAGAGGATAGCAAGTGCATCGATAAAAGAAGGTGGTCTCATCCTTCTCTGCTGCTTATCCCTTTTTTGATCTGTAGGAATTCCCGTCGTTTCTTTGCCTGCATTTCCAGTCATCTCAGCTTCCGTATGTGCTTCACCATCATTCAGAGATTCGAGAGAATCGTCGTCATCACCATTATCATTATCATCACTGGCAGAATAACCTTCATCATCATTTGGGCAGACACGATTAAACTTAGAAAATGTCTTGAAAAAGCTGAATATCTCATCAGCGCACCTGTGACAATCTAACTTATATGTCTCACAAAATTCTTGAAGGGCTTCCTGAAGATCACAAGAGGTCGTGTATTGTTGCAGGAGTTGAGGAAAGCGACTTGGGGCAAACAATGAAAAAGTTCTGAGCAAGGGTTGGCTCTTCTTGAAACGCTCTTCCATTCCCATGGACACTTTATCCATTGCAACATAAAATGTCTCACGCTTCCAATAATCCAATGCTGTTAAAGCTGGATCGTCTCTCATTTGCTCACCACACCATCCATCAACTTGGGATTTCGTATTCTTGTTAGCTATCTTCCAGGCCACTTCTGCAGGATTGAAGTCTTGCTCAACGCTGTCAAGAATCTTCTCTGGCTTTCCCCGTAAAGTGGCTAGCTGAGCAACTGCCACTGTCAATCATGCTGATTGCTTTGCCAAAATCTATGTCAACACTCTGTAAATATCGGCTTAATGGGCCAGTTATAGCAAAGACCTCTCTGAAAAGGTATGCTGTAGCAACATACTGTTTCGTCTGGAAACATTCTGCTAGTCTTGCAGATGTAGATCTTTGATTCCCTTCAAATGAAGTGTCCGCTGAAACCGTTTCCAACACAGACATTATGCATTCATAACGCTGGAGAAATGCTTTAAGACTAACCTCCCGGGAGACGGTTCTCATGAAAAATACTCGACAAAGGGCTGATATAGGCAGCAAAAAACAGTAGGAAAGCTTTAGGAAAGCTCCTTCTATCACATTTCGTGTTTTTGACATGCGCATAGTAACCATAATCGAATTTCATAGAGCCTTTGGCGCCCCTCACAGAATTTGGCGCCCCTTAAAAATAGTCCGCTGGGGGGCCACGGTCCCCGGCCCCCCCTGCCAGGCCACCACTGAGTAGGGATGCGCTTTTACGGTCGGTTGTCCCCATTTGCCGTGCAAATTGTCCGGCCACAGAACACAGAGTGTGACCCCACCGATCGTAATATAGTTTAACTTCTGTCTTGTAGAATTTAACTATTACATAGGTACCCTTAATAGCTTATATTCTCTTTTGGAGCCAGCAATTCCTCCTCCTAACTCTCCAAACAATAAGCCTAGAAAATGGCAGGTCAGGAACATAAGTATAATAATAAACGTAAAAAATCAAAAAATCATAATGAAGGCACCGTAGCACGATCCACCGCGCTTAATCGGCGGTAGCCTTCTAAGGAACATATATGCCGTAAAAAGTAGCCGGCAAAAGCCACACTACTTAAAGGCTCGGCGATCATTGCGGTGAGTAAATGTGTGTTTGTGTCTATGTTCAAGACACTGTTAAATTCAGGTAATTGTCGTGACGGTGCAGAGGACAAATATACCCTTTCCAAGCTGTGTTGTTAGTGCTGCAGCCATTTCGTTGCTTGACGCTTTCGCGTTTAAATCAAATATCGTGGTTGCAGATGAATTATCTGGGGGTACCATTGCTTGGGTACTCCGTCCTTCTTAGTTGGATATGCTGTCTGCATTAGAAATCAAGAATCAAAAATGTTCATTCAACGCGAGAATTCCCGCTGGTATCTGTGTTTACAACACAAGGGGGTGTGGGTATGTGATGCCACATAGCCCCAACGACGGCACATTTGTGCACAAGTGTGACATCGCGCGAAGATACATTGAAGAAACAGTGTAAACGGGCTGCCAAAATATCGCTACCCACATTAAACCATACGGTACGTCGATATAAAGGAAGAATTATTGTATAAAAGAAATCAAACAAGGCGACGTAAGTCAATGCATGTCACAACCAGCAAACGTGACCCCCAAAGTACCGTATGCGAAAATGTGTGTGAAGCCGAGAGTGGCCATATATAGAGGTTGGGGAAGCTTTACATAAATAGGCAACACTAGACCATTGGCCTCGGGTTTTGACCACATGATCCAGGAAACCCAAAGAAGCGGCCGTTGTCGCCGCACCCACCGGAAAAACTGTGCAAAAGAAATGTGTGAGGTCGTCCACAGGGCTGCAATATGTGCTTTAATCTCCTTGTTTAACGTTTCTGCTGTCCGGGGGAGCACTTGCCCAAAGTGACACAAAAACGCTTGTGGGACTCCCCCCAACGTTTGGCAGCAATCACAAGCAATTTTAGCAATGTTGCCACGCTCGACCTTGTCGTTTCTCCCGACTACGTAGGCATGTATCGTTTCTGTTGTCAAAATTTTACTCACACACAGTGACAATTGACATATAAATTAATAATTTGAGTGTTTGGGGCAAACACAATTTTGTTTTGCTACAATTTCACAATCAATACCTACTTTTCTGCAATTATCCCGCAGGTTTTCCCTACAACCTACAAACTTCTAAAAATCCCCAAAGAAGGTGGAAATCAAATCCCTAATAGAAAATAGAGAGGCAGGCCCGGGGGTCTCAAACCATTGAGAGTTGTCAATTGCTGCGATGCGAACCTTTTCTGCCCGCCACATCTCAAGTTACACTGACAGCCGGTGCCTCAGTTCAATTTAGCTAATAGAATAGAGTAGGAGATGAAGTGCGTGTCCGAGCGCACGCATGCGCAGTAGAATTTTTATTTTATTTTAGTGTTAAGATCACGCATGCGCGAGAGTCTTCGAGAATGAACAGTAAAAAATAATCGAAAACGATAACGGGAAGGTTGTGGAAAGTTAGTTTGAAGTTGCAAAACATCGCCAAAGCTGATAAAAAACCCATAAAAAACTTAATAACTAAAAAACGGTGTTGTTTATAAAAAATATTTTTACAGCAATAAAAAGAAAATCTCTTGATTATATTGAATGACTTATTTCATATTTTCCATGCATTTATAAGATGATAAGAAATTGTTAAATAAATCGCAAGAAAACACAAAAATATTGAGGAACTGGCAAATTCACGTTCTCGGCTCGAGATTGAATTCAAAGAACCAATCAGAAACTTTCGAATGCGGCGTTCGAATGTACGCGTCAAATCTCTGTCATGAGAAATGGGAAATCAGAAATTTCTAGAACTTTTCCGAGGGGAAATCCCCTGACGTCACATTGAAAAATTTTTCTATTAACAGAAAATCTCTGCAATCTGATTGGCTGATAGCCAAGATTTCGAGTCACTTTAAAACAAAACTTGAAATGGACATTATTCAAAACAAAATGTGCAAGCTGTTGAAGAAACTATTTCAACACGTTTCAAGAAGAAAGACGCCATGAAAAAGAGGCCATTTTCTACATTAGCAAACAATAATATCTAAACCTTTTTATAAGCATTGTTATATCCTACTATATGGAAATGCTGGAGTACTATTAAATGTTTGTTCATACACTGCAGCATCCTCAGAATCACTAGCTTCCTCTTCTTCGTCATTCTTTGCTTGACGTATGATGAGATATTTTCTTTTCTCAATAGCATAATCTAAGGCCTCTTGCATATCCATATCATCTTCCCTTTGGGCTTTTTGCATCGTTGCTATAACTGCAGTTACAACAGCATCATTTTCAAAACTTCTATTATATAAAAATCTACGTCTGAAAACTTGCAATATGTTTTCATCTTCATCCACTTCCTTACGCATAGAAGGCCATACATTCCCTAAAGGAAGATCCTCATCAGTGTTGACAGTTTCATCATTATCATGATCACTTTCAACTTCTATCTCATCATCTGAGTCAGACTCTTCACTGCTCTCCTCGTGCATCTCTTCTTCATGTCGTGCAACATTACTTTTATACTTGGAAGAAAATTCACATTGATCACATTTATACTGACTCATGGCTAGCTGGTTACTTATAATTACCAACTAACTCTTAAATCCCTGAATTCTAGAGTCTCAACTCGCTTGATTTTATAGATAAGTTCCTCCATTCAATATGATACGGGAGAGGGACTGAACGATATTTCCGAATAAACAAAACTTAATCCTTGGATAATGCTAACTAATCCTGTTTAATGACTACTCCATTCTAGCTAATCATTCCTAGTCATTACCTTCTCAATACTTGATCCTCAATACATCCTTGATTATCATTCCTAATCATTACCTGATCATTAGTTGATCCTTCACTGACCCTTACTAATCCTTACCAATCATACCTTTTCATTACCTGATCATTAGTAGATCCTTAACTGATCCTTGCTAGTCCTTATCAATCTTTCCCACTCCTTATTAATCCTTGCCTAGATTTTATTAATCTTCAGTTGATCCCGATTGAACACCCTCCACACTACTGCTGAAGATTAATAAAATCTAGGCAAGGATTAATAAGGATTGGGTTATGATAAGAAATTATTAGTCAGATTAGTAAGGATAAATGTTGAATGGATAAAGCCAGGATCAGTTAAAGATCAACTAATGACTATGTAATGACTAGCTATGATTAGTAATGAATAGTTAGGATTAGAAGGATCTGTTAAGGAACAACTAATGATCAGTTAATGATTAAGAATGATTAGTAAGGATTCGTAAGGATTAGTTAAGGAACAACTAAGGATCAGGTAGTGATTAGGAATGAGTGGTAAGGACTAGTAAGGATCAACAGATGATCAGATGATGATTAGGAAAAATTGATAAGGACTAGCAAGGATCAGTTAAGGACCAACTGATGATCTGCTAATGATTAAGTATGATTGGTAAGGATTAATGAGGATCAGCTAAGGATCAACTGATGATCAGGTAATGATTATGTATGATTGGTAAGGATTGGTGAGGATCAGCTAAGGATCAGCTGATGACCAGTAATGACTATGAATGACTATAAGGATCACTGAGGATCAGTTAAGGATGAACTCGTGATCAGCTAATGATTAGGTATGATTGGCTAGGATTATCAAGGATCAGTAAAAGATCTACTGATGATCAGGTAATGATTATGTATGATTGGTAAGGATTGGTGAGGATCAGCTAAGGATCAACTGATGACCTGATAATAATTAAGAATGATTAGTAAGGATTCGTAAGGATCAGTTGAGGATCAACTGATGATCTGCTAATGATTAAGTATGATTGGTTAGGATTGGCAAGGATCAGTTAAGGATCAAGTAATGATAAGGTAATGATTAGGAATGATTAGTTAGGATTAGAAAGGATCATTTAAGGATCAAGTAATGATAAGGTAATGATTAGGAATGATTAGTTAGGATTAGAAAGGATCAGTTAAGGATCAAGTAATGATAAGGTAATGATTAGGAATGATTAGTTAAGATTAGTAAGGATCAGTTAAGGATCAAGTAATGATAAGGTAATGATTAGGAATGATTAGTTAGGATTAGCGAGGATCAGTTAAGGATCAAGTAATCATAAGGTAATGATTAGGAATGATTAGTTAGGATTAGTGAGGATCATTTAAGGATCAAGTAATGATAAGGTAATGATTAGGAATGATTAATTATGATTAGTTAGGATTAGTGAGGATCAAGTAAGGATAAGGTAATGATTAGGAATGAATAGTTTGGATTAGTGAGGATCAGTTAAGGATCAAGTAATGATAAGGTAATGATTAGGAATGATTAGTTAGGATTAGAAAGGATCAGTTAAAGATCAACTGATGATCAGATGATGATTAGGAAAGATTGATAAGGACTAGCAAGGATCAGTTAAGGATCTACTAATGATCAGGTAATGAAAAGGTATGATTGGTAAGGATTAGTAAGGGTCAGTGAAGGATCAACTAATGATCAGGTAATGATTAGGAATGATAATCAAGGATGTATTGAGGATCAAGTATTGAGAAGGTAATGACTAGGAATGATTAGCTAGAATGGAGTAGTCATTAAACAGGATTAGTTAGCATTATCCAAGGATTAAGTTTTGTTTATTCGGAAATATCGTTCAGTCCCTCTCCCGTATCATATTGAATGGAGGAACTTATCTATAAAATCAAGCGAGTTGAGACTCTAGAATTCAGGGATTTAAGAGTTAGTTGGTAATTATAAGTAACCAGCTAGCCATGAGTCAGTATAAATGTGATCAATGTGAATTTTCTTCCAAGTATAAAAGTAATGTTGCACGACATGAAGAAGAGATGCACGAGGAGAGCAGTGAAGAGTCTGACTCAGATGATGAGATAGAAGTTGAAAGTGATCATGATAATGATGAAACTGTCAACACTGATGAGGATCTTCCTTTAGGGAATGTATGGCCTTCTATGCGTAAGGAAGTGGATGAAGATGAAAACATATTGCAAGTTTTCAGACGTAGATTTTTATATAATAGAAGTTTTGAAAATGATGCTGTTGTAACTGCAGTTATAGCAACGATGCAAAAAGCCCAAAGGGAAGATGATATGGATATGCAAGAGGCCTTAGATTATGCTATTGAGAAAAGAAAATATCTCATCATACGTCAAGCAAAGAATGACGAAGAAGAGGAAGCTAGTGATTCTGAGGATGCTGCAGTGTATGAACAAACATTTAATAGTACTCCAGCATTTCCATATAGTAGGATATAACAATGCTTATAAAAAGGTTTAGATATTATTGTTTGCTAATGTAGAAAATGGCCTCTTTTTCATGGCGTCTTTCTTCTTGAAACGTGTTAAAATAGTTTCTTCAACAGCTTGCACATTTTGTTTTGAATAATGTCCATTTCAAGTTTTGTTTTAAAGTGACTCGAAATCTTGGCTATCAGCCAATCAGATTGCAGAGATTTTCTGTTAATAGAAAAATTTTTCAATGTGACGTCAGGGGATTTCCCCTCGGAAAAGTTCTAGAAATTTCTGATTTCCCATTTCTCATGACAGAGATTTGACGCGTACATTCGAACGCCGCATTCGAAAGTTTCTGATTGGTTCTTTGAATTCAATCTCGAGCCGAGAACGTGAATTTGCCAGTTCCTCAATATTTTTGTGTTTTCTTGCGATTTATTTAACAATTTCTTATCATCTTATAAATGCATGGAAAATATGAAATAAGTCATTCAATATAATCAAGAGATTTTCTTTTTATTGCTGTAAAAATATTTTTTATAAACAATACCGTTTTTTAGTTATTAAGTTTTTTATGGGTTTTTTATCAGCTTTGGCGATGTTTTGCAACTTCAAACTAACTTTCCACAACCTTCCCGTTATCGTTTTCGATTATTTTTTACTGTTCATTCTCGAAGACTCTCGCGCATGCGTGATCTTAACACTAAAATAAAATAAAAATTCTACTGCGCATGCGTGCGCTCGGACACGCACTTCATCTCCTACTGAATAGGCCGCACCCATTCCATTGCGACAACAGGGTGACCCACCATGTGATGTCATCGCGCTCCCATGCCGACAGACGAACATGTTGATGTAATGCGGGAACCTAGTGGGCTCGGTTTAACAAGTCAACGCAAGAATTGCCGGGCCAATACAATGGTCTGCCAGCAATGCTGCAAACTGCCAATTAACGAAAGATTTTCGCAACATTTCCGCTTCTTCCTGCTATATTTTTGTTGTTGGAAACAAATAGGGAACGAAGGTATCAAAATTATTCTTGTATTTGTATCTTGCCCAATTCCGTCGAAAAATGCGAGTGCAGTTGTTAGCCATAGAGGATTTTCAATCGCTTTTATTAAAGTTGACGTGTTCGGGTGTAGTACAGACGAAATTGTGAAATTGCTAACCATGGGAAAAATTCGCGAATGAGTAGGGATGCATTTGATCATCTGTGCAATGTTCTTCATGGTTACACAGTTACGTGAAACCATCTTAATGCTGAATTTATGCCCCTCGTGCGGTTTAACGTCGCTATGCGCATGTGAGACATATGTTGGAAAATGAACAATGCGTACATTACTCTTGTATTCATGTTAACTACGTTATTATACACACAGATAAGGGCGTGGTCTTGGTAGCTTGACACCTCCTGAGACCAGTGTTTCAGTAACTTGGCATGAGGGAAAGGGAAATCTGCACCATCGCGCCGAGCGCGAAAAACTTTTACACTTGCGAGTGGAGTGGGCCTACTTTCAAGTGCAAGTTTCCATCCTAAATTTGCGAGTTACTGCGAACAGATACAAACTTAGCAACCTAGGATATGAGTATATAAAGTTCATATTGCACACTTGAAGTACATATTTGTTGCATTGCACACTTGCACACTTGGGATTTTAGGCTGCACACCCGAGATCCCGGCGAAAACTGCCATACTTTCCATACCGGCACACAAGAGCCCCGGGAGCCGAAGATGACAGAACTAGTATAACGAAAACGAAAACGATAACAAGGGAAATTCGAAAGTTGAGGAAATCAAGAAAATCGAGAAAATTAGGCCAAAAAGGCCAAATTTAGGTGTCATGCCAAACTTTTATCGGAGGCAAACAATAATGACGTCGTCTTAGGGCAAGGCAGAGTATGGTGTGTTGGCCACCTTGCTCGGGGATCGATTGCAGGATATCGGTGAATTCCGTGAAAAGTCTATGGGGCTGAGCGAAGGCCGGGCCAGGGCAACAAATAAAACCCTCGCCAAAACATTCCCAAAAATGGTCGAACTTCAGGCCTGAACCTTCGACACAGGACTTTCTAAGGTTATTAGGGGAGTTTGAATATCTTGGCCCTTGACTTCTGGGTTGTTCGCAGTTGCCATAAACATATCAACAGAAATAGCGTAATTAGAGAAGGGTAAAATAAGGAACAGTCTCACCAAATGAAGACACGGTGTCCGACGAGGTCATTGTAAATCCGCAACTGTGAGTAGATAACCCAAACGTTGGAAAAATGTTCTTCTGGTGGTTGGGCACCGCAAAAGTAGCCGAGTTGGTTGCAACCAAGGTATATAAATTCGAGTAAACACCAAAGATAATCCGAGACTTGAATTGAACGTGTGCGAAGCACACTCGTAAAACAATGATTAACCCATCTATGGTCCATGCAATTAAATACCTCAAAGGAAAGGAGGTGAAAGACTGTCGATTGACAACGATATTGGAGATGCCAACCCCATGGGTATGTCACTGCAGGATCAGGGATCCGATTCTTATCAACCCGTCAGCACTTTGCTGTGTGCAAATAACAAGGAATGGATGATTTCATTTCTTTCCACATTAACTCTGATTAAATCGAGATTTAATCAACATTAAAATTTGCAAATCATGTATAGGTACTTTTTCTCTATTAATCTTCGAAGTAGGCAATTTTGACCTTTTTTATGCGAAAACAGAACATCACTGTGATTTCATCAAGCGTTGTGTCTGCAACGTCAAGCAGACTTTCTTCTTTTGAAATTCGACATGGCGAGGTGTAAAGGAGCACAAACGTGAGGGGTATCTCGGGAGCAAATAAATCATATAACTATTTACATGTTGTAGAGATACATAACGAAGACAATTGTACGATTACTCATTGTTGCGAAAAAGTATCGGTTCATAATGTTGCTGAGAGTATTTGAAAACCTGGGAAATGGAAATGTGAATGTTTTGCTTCGGAAGGAAGGCAACAGCAAATCGAAGCAATCAATGTATTTGCGAAGCTTGTGCTTTTAAAAGAAGGCAAGTAGTCAATAAAAGAAAGTCGTGGTTGCTAAAATTTCTTCATTGGACAGGGGTTATAAGGCATAGTGATTCTTATATAATCTTGATAAATACAAACATCATCAGGAGAGGATGCGACTGTGTGTGCTGGCTGTAGTGACTTTTGCGATGAAATAATCTCCGCGAAAGCCTGTTGTTGATTGATTTGATCGTATTCTTTGGCGTAGCCCAGGGCATTGTTCAGTAAAAGGTTTTAAAGAAAAGTCCACGCAAAAAGAGATCTTTCGAATCGATTAAGCGGCACGGGGCAATAAGGTGATACAAGTTCAAACTCTAGTGTAAAAATCTGGAACAATATATAGGCAGGGAATTTTCTCCAACAATCTGAACTTCAACCTAACTTTAATGAGAAGGAAACGGGGGCGGTTTTACTTGACGCTTCTAGCGCTTAAGGACCCAGTCTATAGAAAATTTCATCCATTTAATGTTATCTCAAAAAATTGGGGGTTAAGCATGCCGGCCCGAATTGCTTGAGTAGGAATAAGCTTTTACGGTCGGTGAAACCGATGTCGGGAATTTGTATAGTTAGTGTCCACGACAAGATCACGACTCACAGAATGTAGTAGATTCACAAAAGAGTAATCACAGCGTTGATACTTGCATACGCAATACTTCTACTCTCACCAATGCTACTGTCTCAAAAACTACAATTCGGTATTTATCTTCTAAACAAGAAAATTCTAGAAACGTTATCATTATTAATCAGCATCGCTACTTTACCGTCATACAGAGTCAGCAGTTACGTAATTAACTATATTTAGAAAGATTAGAATGTTCGAGGTTGTTCTGGAATTCCTTGATTATGAATACGAGGCTAAACGATAATATCTAAGTGTTAACAAAATGGCTGGCCTAACTAAAATCACGTTACTCGAAAATACTAGAATATTCTGGAAGGATTCTCATTACAAATCATCTATTACGTAAATAAAGGTACTAATAAATCTATATTATAGTCTTGTTCTCAAATCGTCATTTCATTCACGCTACTTTCCCGACACACTCCCCCTATTTGATCGCAAAAGGATCAAATATGACGTCACTCAAAGGTCTTGATTCTCCTCCTCCGCAATGATTCGGACGGTGGCCTCCGCATCTGTGGCGGCTTTCCTCCTCGGTCGAAATTCTCTTGCTTGTGGGTCAAGTGTGTTTTCTCGTTCCTTCCATGTGTCACATGACAATTCCATAGGGTATAAGAGTTGTATTGGTCGCTCTAAGTATGACTTCCCTGCACGAAGCTTTGCGGCTCTCACTACTCCATCACGGCCTTTGAATAGCTGTACAATCACCCCTAAATGCCATTTTCCTCGATTTCGCTCGTCGCCTTTAATGATGACTACATCTCCTTCTTTAGCATTCATACCTTTTGACTTGTATTTCAGATTGTGACGCTCTCTGAGTGCCTTGACGTACTCCCCCGTCCATCTGGACCACAACGTGTCTTTGCAACGGCGAAGGTATCTTGCTCGCTTTCGCAGATCGTTATCCTCGATTTCATCAATTTCTTCCTCTGGAATAAGGTTTGGTGCACCATGTATCAGGATGTTGGGTGTCAAAGTTGGCAACTGTAGGTCATCTTCAGCATAGTTCAACGGACGATTGTTTAGGGTCACTTCTATGTCTAATATGACTTCGTTCAACTCGTTCCAAGTAAGATTTGCACGGCCAATTGTTTTGTAAAGCGACTGCTTTACGAGTCCAACCATTCGCTCGAACTGCCCTCCCCACCAGGGAGCACGACTAAGATTGAATTGCCATACGATGTTCTGTCTTGTCAAAGCATTCTGCAGTTCTTCATTTCTCATGACTTTCTTCACCCACTTTGCTCCTGCAACGAATGTTCTTCCATTGTCAGAGTAAATCTTGTCAGGTCTGCCTCGTCTTGCGATGAACCTCTTCAAACTCATCAGAAATTCTTCTGTTGTTTGGTTTGGTAACAGCTCCAGGTGTATAGCTCTCGTTAAACTGCAAGTATACAGCAGTATGTAAGCCTTACCCTCCTTGCTCTTTTGTTTGTAGACTATTGGTCCTGCATAGTCCACACCTATCACTTGAAAGGGTCGACTTCCTTCTGTGCGATCTTTGGGCAAGTTTCCCTTTGGTGGAGTTGCATAGGCAGTTGTGTGGAATCTCTTGCAGCCGTAACATCCTTTGATTATCTTCTTGGTCAGCTGTCTTAGCCTGGGTATCCAACAATTGCGTCTGATCCAAGCCATTGTTAACCCCACTCCCCCATGGAGAGTTTCGATATGGGCGTCTTCAACCATTTTCGCAGTAAAACTTGCTTGTGGAGGTAGATAGATTGGATGATCTCCTTGTATTCTGCCACGACACTCGTACACTCCTTCACCATTCTTTTGCAGGTTGAGTCTTTCTTTATCTTCGTTGAACTTTTCTGTGTTCTCATAACCTTCTTGCGTCTTGATCACCCAATGTTGAATTGCTTTTTGTGTTTCTTCTGTTGTCAACAATCCCTTCAGTCGTTCTGCTTTCTTTGCTCTGCAGTTTTTTGCAAATCTTTGGCAAAATGCAGTGATTCTGATTGTTTTCCAGAAATTGAACTTGCTGATTAAGTTATCTACTTGATCTGTGCTTTCAACTGAAACTGCCAGCACTTCCTTGACCAATTTTGCTTCAGCTTCTGATTCGCTGCTGGGCACTATCTGCACCTCTTCTGGCCAGCAAGATCTCTCGGATAGCCACTTTGGTCCACTGAGCCAGGTTTCTGATAGCTTACTTGCTTTTTCACCTCTACTCCCGATGTCTGCTGGATTTTCGCCGGTTCTCACATGTCGCCAGTTGATGTAGTGTTTCTCTCTGATCAGCTTGATTCGGTTTGAAACGAACTGCTTGTAGTTTCCATTCCCTTTAATCCAGTGCAATGCCACTGTGCTATCAAGCCATCCATAAACATCTCTTATGGGAAAACCTTGCAATGCTTCTTTTACATTTGCCACTAGATTTGCTGCCATATGTGCTGAAATAAGCTCGAGACGAGGTATACTCATATCCTTCTTAGCCAAACGTGCTTTAGCTGCGATAAGTCCTTGACTGATAGCTGAATCTTGATGAACTACTGTGTACACCACTGACGATGTTCCCCTTCCACTCGAATCTCCGAAAACGTGAAGATCCACCGCTATAATTTGCTCTTGAGAGGCACATAGGCTTCGTGGTACCTCAAGCATTTTTGGTAAGTTCTTCTCAAAGTGCTTCCACATCTGCGATATG
The DNA here is from genome assembly GCA_013076295.1 of Sanderia malayensis. Classification (NCBI taxonomy): domain Eukaryota; kingdom Metazoa; phylum Cnidaria; class Scyphozoa; order Semaeostomeae; family Pelagiidae; genus Sanderia; species Sanderia malayensis. The sequence continues at coordinate 813,231 of RQOL01000532.1, forward strand.
TGTTCAGGCAATTGCTTGTCCCATGGAAGACGTTGATCACAACACTCTCTGTACACAAATTTGCCAAGTAAAGTTACTGGTGACGCAATTCCAAGTGGGTCATAAATCGATGCCAGATTTCGAAGTACTCCTCTCTTTGTTAGTTCAGCCTGTTTCTCTGGAAATGCTATCCCCAAGCTGTCTTCTGCTTTATTCCATGTAAGTCCCAGCATTTTGGTTTCATTGGCTCGCACACCAAGTTGTTTTTTAGCGTAGCTCTGATCACCGTCCTTCTCCACTCCTTCTGACTCTAACACCTCCATATTTGAGTGCCATTTATGTAGTTGAAATGCTGCTTCACCAAATACTGATATCGCTGTTTTCTTCAAATGCTGTGCCTCCTCCACAGTACATGCTCCACTTATGACGTCATCCACGTACAGGCTTCGTCTGATTTCTTCAATTTCTGTTGGATGGTTGCTTTCACAGCTGCTTAAATGTTCTTCTATTGTTGCCCCCAAGAGAAAGGGTGATTGCACAAGACCGAACAAGGCTCTGGTAAATCGTAGAACTTCAACTTGCGCCGGATCCTTGTTCTTTATCCAGTGAAATCGCAAGGCGTCTCTATCTTCTTCTTTGATCCTCACTTGCAGAAATGCTTGCTTAAGATCTCCACACAGTGCTACTGGCTTCAAACGGTTTCTCACGAGCATACTCCATAAGAGGTTTTGCAGTGGTTGTCCAGGCTCCAAACAATCGTTTAGTGAGGGGCTCTTCTCAGTTCCTTTAGCTGATGCATCAAACACAATTCGAACTTTCGTGCTTTCTGCATTTTCGCGAACAACTGGCTTGTGGGGAATGTAGAATTCTTTTCCAGCAGATTCTTCTGTTACTCTTTCAACAATTCCTTGCTGCAACTGATCCTGAATTATTTCGTCGTATCTTTCCAATAGCGCTGGCTCCCGCTGTAGTCGTCTCACCAGGTTTGACAGTCTCCCCAGGCTTCCACCTTTGTTGTTATGCAATGCATCATGGTTGCTTTTCCAAAGAAGGCCAGTTTCATACCATCCTGCGGGGTTGCGAATTAGTTGCTCCTTGAATTCTTCATATACTGGCTGTTGATCACCGATCGGGCTATCCTTTAATCCCAGAACGTCTAGGCTACACAACTGCTCGTAATCCATTGTCGAACTTCTTGTAAGGTAGACTTGTCCAAGATCATTCTCACTCACGTCCATCCGAGAGACGTCCGCTCTGCAACCGGCTGGCCTTGTTTTCCTATTCTGGGTGTTTCTGCTGTCTTGATCCTTGAGTATTCTGTTGCTCCAAGTATCAGATGGATTGGTAACTCCGGCTTTTGGTCATTGTCGTCCATTTTTACACCGCTGAGATGCTTGTATTTACTTACTTGCTCTTCGTATTTCGGATTGGGTAGATTAAGAAGAACAGCCTTTTCCACTTTGCTCACGCTTGCCGCCATGGTAAAGTCTCCCGTGAGGTTGGTTATGTTGACATTGTAGTTCTGAATCTTCTTTGTCACTGAACTCATCATCATCTCGATCTTCTTGTATTCTGTTCGTTGTGGTCTTTTGTTTATCAAATTCAACAGTGTTTCTGATGCGTATGAGCTTCCCGCTCCAGTGTCCAGTAGCGCTCGACATTTGATCCCATTCACTTTGACCACTACCACCGGATAGATGACTGATCCCTTTGCTTCTTCTGTACCAGTCGTCAACATAACTTGCTGCGTACCTTGATCGCAGATGGATGTATGATGTCTTCCGCTGCACTTCTGACATTTCATTTTGCTACGGCATTCGGCTGCTCTATGTTTCGCTCCAGTGCAATTGAAACACAACTTCTTGGTGCTCAGGACTTTCTTTCGCTCAGTCACGTTAGCAACACTACTGCATTCACTGGATTTGTGCTCTGATTGGTCACAGTACACGCAGTTTCTGGGCCTTCTGTCTCGATCATTGGTTTGGAAGACTCGGTCTCTTCTGGGCTGTCTGCTAGGATCTTCCATCGATACTGGGTTTCTTTGACACCATTTCTGAAGGGCTTCAACCAGCTGCAGAAATCCCCATTCTTGCCAGTCATCATCAGTACGAACCAGGTCAGCTCGGATGCCTTGAAGTTTATCGAGCGTCATCCTCACATATCCATTCATCTCACGAAGCTTTCCCATCGTCTCTAACGTCTGGATACTAGTGACAAGCTTCTCGTAAAACTCTTGAACTTTTGAAGGTTTCGATCCATAGATTGTAGACAATGATATTATGGTTTGAATATGTGCGTTAGCAACTTCACTAGGCTTCCCAAATCGCGTCTTGAGGATCTGCTTCGCACGTTCGTATCCTTCAGTTGTCATGGGCAGGCCATCAATCATCAGACGAACCTTGGGTATAAGTGACTCCTTTAAGTATGAGAACTTCGTAACTTGAGCGATGTCACCTTTGTCTACTTCGGTTTCGAATTGGTTCCAGAATCTTTGCCAATCGAGAAATGTGCCTTGGAATTTTGAGATCACCAGTTTTGGCAGCTTGACACGAACCTGTCCTTTCTCCGCTTTCGAATGGGATTCTTCTTGACTTCTCTCGAAATCTCTTTTCATTTTCAGCTTGGCCTCTTCGAGCTTCAGTTCTTCTGCGAATTGCCGTTTACGTTTTTCTTCTGATAGTTTTTCTTGTTCCTCTCTTTCTTCCTGGATTTTAAAGTTTTTTATCGCACCCATCGTTTGTTTCAATGTCTCTACCCCATTTTCGTACTCCGAAAGATTGTCTTCAGCTTGTAAGCTCCACTCTCTAATTTCTCCAGGCTCATCTCCACTCTCGATTTTAAGTTCTTGGATTTTGAAAATTACGTCATGAGTTTCTTCTAGATGCTTCTTCATGATCTGAATCTGACGTTCGATTCCAGCTGCGTCTCTCTTTCCCTGTATTCTTGGGATGTCTTCGTTCAGGAATGCTAACATTCGCACTTTTCCATCGAGTTTCTTCATGTTCTCTTCCATATCTGCGTTGGATTTCTTCTCACTTGAATATTAAAGGTGGTTCTTCTTGTTTCTTTTCCAATGTTTCAGTATTCTCCCATCTGGGGTGCCACTTTGTCGGGAATTTGTATAGTTAGTGTCCACGACAAGATCACGACTCACAGAATGTAGTAGATTCACAAAAGAGTAATCACAGCGTTGATACTTGCATACGCAATACTTCTACTCTCACCAATGCTACTGTCTCAAAAACTACAATTCGGTATTTATCTTCTAAACAAGAAAATTCTAGAAACGTTATCATTATTAATCAGCATCGATACTTTACCGTCATACAGAGTCAGCAGTTACGTAATTAACTATATTTAGAAAGATTAGAATGTTCGAGGTTGTTCTGGAAGTCCTTGATTATGAATACGAGGCTAAACGATAATATCTAAGTGTTAACAAAATGGCTGGCCTAACTAAAATCACGTTACTCGAAAATACTAGAATATTCTGGAAGGATTCTCATTACAAATCATCTATTACGTAAATAAAGGTACTAATAAATCTATATTATAGTCTTGTTCTCAAATCGTCATTTCATTCACGCTACTTTCCCGACACCGATTTGCTGTGCAAATTTCGGCCGATACACCTGGCAGTATTAGCCGGACTGGTTAAACTGCAAACTAATGACAAAAAATCATAATTTAAAATCAAACAAACAATAAAAGAGGACAGGGTGGGTGGGAGAAGTCAATCCTTGCTCTATGCGCTAGGCCTTAGTTTGATTGTTGCATCTAAACTTGGCACGAATATGCTGGGATGGGAATAAAAGGGAATTAAATGGGAATTGGGAAGTGCTTGTTGATCAATTTCAGGAAGATGTGTCTGACGTTTGTTTTGATGTTCTGGCTGAATGGGGGGTAGAACCAAATTATGTTTCTGGGGCGGTTTCTCTTTTTCCTGTTTCCGTTTGTAGGGGGTCGCACTGGAGCTGGTTTTTGTGTCCGCTGGAGGCCAATGCTTCGTTGTAGAGAGGTGCAGCTTCGTTAAATATATTTTCGTCGCAGGAGATACTCGATACTCCCTTGTTTATGGCTTCGGGGATTCGTCTTTTAATTATCGGGGGTGGTTTGAGTGTGTGTTGATGTATATCGGTGTATCGTTGGGTTTTCTGTAGGGCTTGTATGTTTCGTTGTTGAGGTTAAGGGTGATGTCAAGGTAGTCGACTACTTTCAGGTTTGTCTGTACTGTGATTCTTAGTTCGTGTTCGTGAAATATCTTTGTGATGTCCTTGCGTACCGGTCTGCCTCACTGCTTGTAGTGTTGCGTAGAACAGCGAGGTCGTCATCTCTGTATAGTCCTATGTTTTCTTTTTTGATCTTTTCCGAAAGTTTGTTTAGGAGGAATGTTCTCACAAGTTCGCATATTTCTGCCCCGTCGTAGCTTCCCATTGTGGCATCAAAGAGGATGTCGTTGTTTTTCTTTACCCAGGGTGAGTCGTTGTGGAATAGCAGTGATTTTCGGGTGTGTTGGATGATATGGGTTTTTTGTCGGTTACGGGTGTAAGTTGCCTGGCAAAGTTGATGGCTTTCAGTAGTAGGTCTTCTGTAATGGAGGGGTAGTATTCCACAATGTCAAATACGAGAAAGGTGTGTTGCTGTTTGTTGCTTAGATTTTTGAACCAGTTGATTACGGAAGTTGAATTTTTCCATTGGTTTACTGCTGTGGTTACCCTGAGGTTATGATTGATTCGGTCCAGGATCTTTTTGCTTACTTGTCCCACTTCGCTTTTCGCTGGATTGATAAGTCGACATGCTGGGTTGTTTTGAAAATTCTCTTTATGATCCTTTAGGGTGATAAAAGCTTGTTTCTTGGCCATTGTCACCATTCTATTGTCGATCAGTAAATCTGACGCAATGTCCATAGCCTCCTTGTTAATTTCGTTGCATGCTTTTTCATCCGTTTTTTGTAACTTTTCGTGATGTTGTTCTTTATTAATTTTTCGCATTCGGCTTTTTCGATCTTGTAAAGGTTTCTTGTTTTATCTCCGGGTATGAGTAATTTGGTCGAGGACTTAATTTTTTGGATGTCTTCTTTTAGTTTCTGTTGGAAAGGATCGGTTGTGTTTCTGATTTGGATGTTTTCGATCATTTTAAGGAGGTCGTTCTCGAAAGGCTTCATCTCGTCGATTTGTGGTGGACATTTTCTTGATTTGAATCCGAAGTGGTCGTTGGTGGGGGTAGCATCATCAGTATCCGGGCTTTCTTTCTTGTTGTTGAAGAAGAATGCTTTCCACCTCATCCGTTTTATAACAGCCTCGACCTTTTCTATTAATCTCTTCTTGTATAGGTTTACACCTGGGATCGGTATGTTTTTCAGTGAATAGTTAAATCTGATCTGTTCCATCTTGAAGCAGGTTTCCAGGTCGACTAGAGTGCTCAACTAGCGGAATGATAGGAGCGTATAGATACGGTATTTCGTGTGTCTATTCTGGATGAAAGAGTGCTCTATGTCATGGGCAGAGCGGAATATACAGAGTTAGACTTCAAAAAAGACACATATATCCCCAGGACAATGACAATTATAATCCTTTCACTGCAAAAATCCTGTAAAATTCCATAAATATAATTTTCTGTGAATAGTTAATCAGTTGTCTGATGATCGCATAAGTGCGTGAAACTCCGAGTCACAACAGAGATATATGTGTCTTTTTTGAAATCTAACTCTGTATATTATTATTATTATTATCATTATTATTATCGTGAGTGTAATTAGTTTCTTTTTGTCAGAACTGTTTCAAAACTGCCTATTCTTGGGAGCAGGTGGAAGTGACTTTTCCTCGCCCTCCAAGCAAAAAGGCTTAGCAAAATGGCAGGTCAGGAACAAATCGCAAAGTTAAATGCAAATCAAAAAATCATAATGGTGGTCACCCGCAACCAACTTCAGCGAGTCGGCGGTGGCCTCCTAAAGAAACTAAAAGCCAAGACGGCCGCAGGCATAAGGCCATACGGACCAAAAAAGTGGCATATGGATGCAAGTTGATATTAAGCCGCCAACGCGACACAAGTTGGTATTAAGCCGCCAACGCGACGCATGTTGGTATTGAATCCGCCACGACGACACGAGTTGGTATTAAGCCGCCACGACGACGCATGTTGGTATTCATCCTTATCGAAAGCAGAGTACGTAAATTCACGCTCTGTTACCTTTGAGTTAGGCAGTCGCATCAAAGAGCAGGAGAAACATCTTTCGCCAGAGGCAAAAAACATAAAGGATGCAATATCAGCTGTCATCAGAAGGAGAGAAGAAAATAACATCAAGCTTCTCAACCAACTTCGAGAGCGGATGACAAAAGAGCAGCTCCGTGCAAATGATCTTGCATGTATGAAGGGAGCCTCGAGTTGGCTAACTACTCTGCCAGTATCTTCAGAGAATTTTGTTCTTAATAAACGTGAATTCTATGATGCAATCCATCTTCGCTTTCGATGGCCATTGAAGTTCTTGCCATCTTCTTGTCCTTGCGGGAAGAAGTTTGATGTTGATCATGCCATGTCATGTGCCAAAGGTGGATTTGTGTACCAACGACATGATGAAACACGTGATCTGTTTGCTCACCTCATGAAAGAAGTTTACAATGATGTGAAAGTTGAGCCACATCTACAGCCGATAACTGGAGAGAGTCTACCAAGCAGTGCAAATGTATCTCTTGACGCACGTCTTGATGTCAGCGCAAGAGGGTTTTGGCAAAGGGGGCAACTTGCATTCTTTGACGTAAGGGTTATCAACCCATTTGCAAAGAGCCACCTGAGCCAGAAACTCTCCACAGCGTTCAGCAGCAGTGAAAAGGAGAAAAAGCGCCAATACAATCAAAGGATCATCGATGTAGAGCATGGGTCGTTTAGCCCACTTGTATTTACACCCTATGGTGGATGTGGTCGTGAGGCTGAAAACGTAATAATCAACCTTGTTGCAAAATTAGCCGTAAAGAAGGATTTTGAACATAGTCGAGTTGTTCACTGGCTTCGTACAAAGCTCTCATTTTTGTTACTGCGGTCGGCAATACTATGCGTAAGAGGCTCTTGTGCAATAAAGTCTCAAGGTTGCACGAATTTGGACGATATTAACATTACACACGCTGTTGGTACAATTCAATAACTTATTTTATTTATGTATGTAAAAAAAAGTATAATTTTTCTTTTGTTTGTCTGTTTCTATAATTTTTTATTCGGCCTATCGGTATAAAAACAGCGCCACAGTTGATTATTATTGAGATCAGTGAAAAAAAAAATTAAGCCGCCAACGCGACGCAAGTTGGCATTAAGCCGCCAACGTGACGCATATTGGTATTGAATCCGCCACGACGACCCATGTTGGTATTAAAGTCGCCACAAGGACGCCTGTGGTATTAAAGCCGCCAACGATAACGTATTTTGGTATTCTGGTAACGACAACGCATGTTTTTTTACGCATGCAGGTATCACACCATGTGATAGTGAGTTATGTTAACGTAAAGTTTAGGGAATAGATCCCGTTGTTGATGTTGATTAAAGCTGGATTTTTTAGCATTGGGTTTGAAAATCTATATTGGCAACCCTGGGTGCAGATTACTAAAATGCCGTAACCCAACCGGATGGTCAAGTCAAGGACAATACGCTCACGACGTTCCTGTAAAAGCGAAGGCAACGATTTGCGGTTTCAGAAATAGCAGCTCGAAACATTTAACGCCGGAAAAACTCTATGAAATGCTCGTGCCAAAATTAGCATAGGCACGTACACTGCTGTGTGTGCACAGTGAAACCCTGTCTGGTGGAGCCAACTCCCAAGGAAAGAACTTCCCGTTCTCGACATAGCTGATGTGACACACGTTGAATAGAAAATAATTGCTCAACTTCTCAAGCTACTGGTCGTAAATCCTGAATTTGAGTCAATTCTTTGTCAATTAAGACAACCAATAAACTTTGCTGAAAGTGACAGCCACCCCGCAGATGATGACACTTCGCGGTGGCGGAAAATCCCCGGTGCAAAAATTCGAGACAGAAGGCATCAAAACATTTCTATATCCTAATAAAGCCGTTAGTCGCAGCGTGGGCACGATTGCACAAACAGAAAGCATGGCGTGCATTCCACCCTTGGTGAATTCTGATTTGACAAACTAGATTTTGGGAAAGTGATCGGGTTCCAAGATTCTGATATCACAAATAATAGAATTTATGGATGGTGAAATAGCAGCAATCCTCGACCATCCTTTATACACCATATCAATCAATTCAACTTTGTCATGAGGTTGCCGCAATTTACTTCAAAAGGGTAATTTTTTAACGAGGCTCTCGTTTCCTACCACTGAGAAGGGAAGCTCTAATGATTCTCATATCCACCAGATTCGCTAGTGTTGCAAACCGGTGCAGGGATCCTGAGTAGGGTAGTTTGCTAAGCGAACAATATATCTTATGAAAACCAAATGACAACAGAGAAGGGCAAGAGAAGAGCAAGGGACAGGCAGTGAAAGTACGTTAAATAACAATTTTAAAGAGATATAATCAGGAAAAATCTCACGCAATCATGTTGCCTTCCTCCTTTGTATTGCAATATGCACAAGAAGTAAAGTCAAATAAGTCCGATAGGTAAAGTTTCTTGAGTACAGCCAGTAAGATGGCGAAGTCAAAGGTGGATAGCGAAGAAGTCAATCCTTGTTCTATGCGCCAGGCCTTAGATTGATTGTTGCATCTGAACTTGGCACGAAAATGCTGCGAATAAAATAAATTACCAAAGAGATTACCGACGTCAATATATTTTGCTAGGTTTGCTTAACCACACCCTTGTGGGATCATGTTGATGGACATACACATTCTTTCGCAGTGGCAATTTCTATCGCATATTAATTGTTGTTAAATTGCATTTAACACCTATAAAAATTTTTGCCATACTTTTTATGGTTTGTTATGAAAGAGAAAGTATCATTTTATACTATGCTGCACTTATTTTGTTCATTAAAGTGATATTTACCAGTTTAAAACAAATTTTATAAAAGCGGCTTTGAAATTAGCCCCTAAAAACCCAGCAGCATTTTCAGTGTTACTGGTTGCTATGGGATTTCTATGAAATTTCCCTCCCAAAATCTCTCAGAGAAATTTCAAAGTTTCCAACTTGTTGAGGTAGCCTCTTTGCCTTGGTGAGGCCTCGCTATCCCATGATTCATAGCAGAAAAAGAGATCCAAAGAAGACGGTTAATGATAGATATCACTAGGCAAACCGACCTTCTCCTTCCGTGAGGCTCTTGCCACGCAGAAATATTTTTCGCTCGTCCCGTCGGTGAACATTATACCTTTTTCGTAATCGACAGAACTCATCGTTGTCGAGAAGCGATAACATTTATTTGTAACGTTACTGTGACAGTCCTTCCTCATCACTGAAAAACTATGATGGTTGTGATTTTTTAAGATTACAGATCTGCACAAATAAACATAACGAAAATAACATAAGCAGAAGTGAAAACGAGGAGAAGGACACACACGGGAAACTTTGAGTCTTTACCGTATGTTTTTCTTGTAAAAAGCTTGCTTCTCGCAAGAGCCTAATTTTGTAAACAATTAAGATCGCGACGACAAAGTGTGTTGTAAATACAGCAACGTTTTCCAAGGAAAGATAATAAATCTTTAACTTCATATTCTCAAAATACAGTCCTACACCGTCCGGTCGTGTGTCGTGGGGTGGTGTTCTGTCTTTAAACTTCCACCGCCAGACGTGGGGTACGGCACTCAGTATGTCGGTAGAGTCTTGGTGCTGCCAAGGTCAGTGACTTCTTTAAGACTTTCAACAGAGATAGACACAGGTTTGCCTTTTATCTTTTAATGGTGGGTTGCTGTACCCACTCTACCAACATTAAGTTGGTGGGCTGCCGTACCCACTCTACGACAATTTTAATTAAAACTCGAGCTACATATATTTCATTTATCTTATGAATAATTTAAAGTGTTCATCTTCATCTTCTGTCGTAATGGGCATAACCGATGGCCATGTCCCAGGTTGCTTTTAGGGAACCATTCTGTTTCTCTTCATGGATGGCCATATCTTCATTGGTTTTAACACCTTTTGCCCACGACGGTATAATATTCAGTGAGTAAACTCATTACTTCACTTTTTGCAAATTTTGTTTACGCTGCCTCGCTATGGTGGCATTTCTCATCACAAGCGGAGATTTATCTCTTTATAATATAATATTCTTTAATTTATATAATCTCGTTAGAGCCCTTTACGACACTTATTTTAAAGTGTAATAATATGCCTTTGCATATTTTTATAAAGGGTCTCATAACACATAAAAATGTGGTGGCTTCAATTTCTTTCTTTCCCAAAAAAATGAAACCTGAAAACGAAACAAAGTGCTTTCTATGTACATCTACTTTTTACCCTCTGGACGAGATAATAAAATTTTTAATGATATATTAACGAAATATAGCTCTGCAAGGTCCAGTCATAAATTTTTGGTAGCTTTATCTTGCCTATTTCCTAAAATTCCTCCCAGTGGAGGATACTCTGACAGTGACAGCATGTATCGCGCTATCACATCACCCTTTAGTTCATCCGAAAAGGGTTATAGTGTGATTGTACATGCATGGGTGAGCCCGGGGGACCCCACTACACCAGGCCACCCAGTTTGGGATTTAAAAAGGGCACTCTTGGGTTTTCAAAGGGCACCGGGCACCTATCCATAATTTGTGAAAATGGTAGCTTTTTCTGGCCCCCGTTTCCCTATGCCCCTGGTTTCCATTGATATACCAGAACCAGCATTGCATAAATAACAAAGACGAGAGGAGACTAAACTAAGAAATAATCCGTTAAGCTTACTTCAAAAAGGGCGCCAACAACAATTACGTTTATTGAAGTGAATGTTACAAAACGAACTGCTACCGACAAAAAAGTTGTCGTGTAGTGTCACGACGACTTTGTTTTCGTACATAGTACGAAATAAGCCTCTGCGTGGCGAGAATTTCACGGAAGGAGAACGTCGGTTTGCCTGGTGATATCTATCATTAACCCTTTCCGTCCCAGCGTCCCAGTAAGGTCCCAGATGAAAAAATTTTGCGAAAAAATAAATTTGTTTAGAATTCGTTAAAAAATTGCACAAAGGACAATGTTTATGTGTAAAGCTCAAAAATCAAGTTTGTTTTTGAAAATTCCGAAGGTAAGGGGGACAAAATTCGAGGTAAAGAAGCGCAATTTTAACTAAACAAAGAGATTTCAGGCTCGTGAAAGGCAAATTCAAGTTCGAAAATAGAATTCATTTAGATTCCCGTGTTCGATGAAGCCCGCGCGATGCAGGAGCAAAGTTGAGAATTAGTCATGAGTCATGCTACAATTGAAGGCTTGTTCCAAGAAAAACAACCTGTTCGGGTTAGTCCCCGATGTATGCGTTCTATAAGGTCCCGAAATGTTAAATTCATATATATCCTATAGGAGCCAGGGGTCCAGAAAAATTGATCAAGGCATATATATCTTAAAGAGTCCCGAAACAATGTATAGAGGCACAGTACATTCTAGGATATATTTCTAAATACGTGTAGATACAGTAAACAGACGCATATAACAGTAGATAGAATGTATGTAGTGTATATAAGGACGGTGAAAGTATATTCTAGGATATATTTCTGAACATGTGTGGATACCGTAAACAGACGTGTATAACAGTAGATAGCATGTATATAGTGCATAAAAGACGGTGGGAGTACCTTTTAGGATATATTTCTGAATATGTGTAGATAGAGTAAACAGACGTATATAACAGTAGATAGCATGTATGTAGTGTAGATAAGGACGGTGGAAGTACATTCTAGGATATATTTTTGAATATGTGTAGATAGAGTAAACAGACGTATATAACAGTAGATATCATGTATATAGTGAATATAAGACGGTGGAAGTACATTCTAGGATATATTTTTGAATATGTGTAGATACAGTAAACAGACGTATATAACAGTAGATAGCATGTATATAGTGTATATAAGACGGTGGAAGTACATTCTAGGATATATTTTTTGTCACAAGTAGGAAAATGGTTTCAATAGCGCTTAGCTTTAGAGCAAAATTTAGATAAAACAAAATATAAATGAAAGACATGTTTATCACTCAACTAGCCAGATTACCTCAACCAAAACTAATAATTTCAAGATTTCAACTCCCTAAGGCCTGTCCTCTTTTTCGATTGTCGAGTAAGCTACTTCTCTCTGTGATAACTTCTTGCTTGCATAACTAACTGGGAGCAGTTGACCCTCATGATCTTGTAGTAACACAGCACCGATTCCTGTATTTGATGCATCAGTTCTCAACACAAATGGCTTTGAAATATCAGGTAAGCGAAGAACTGGTTTTGTCACAGTCATCTTCTTTAGTGTCTTGTATGCTTTCTCGTGTGCGTCAGTCCACTCGACTACATTTGGCAAACCTTTCTTTGTCAAATAAGATAACGGTGATGCGATTGCTGCGTAGTTAGGGATGAAGTTCCTGTAGTATCCCGTAAGTCCAAGGAAGGACTTCACCTCTTTCTTTGTTCCAGGCCTTGGTGCATCTTTCACTTTCTTAAAATTATCTTCATGTAAACCGAGTTCACACCTCCCAATCTGAGGTCCAATAAAGTCAATTGCCTCGCCTCCAAAGACACACTTTGAAGGTCTTGCAGTAATCCTCCATTTCAACATACGACTGAACAACTCTTTCAATGCTTGCACATGTTCCTCCATGTTCTCGTATGAATCACAATGACATCTATGTAGCTATCTACGTTGTCTAAACATGCAGGTAATTTCCTCATTGCTCTTACTAGTGTTGCAGCTGAATTCACCATCCCGAAAGGCATCTTTAAGAATTCACATGATCCGTCTGGAGTCACAAAAGCAGTTTTATGGATGTCACTTTCCGCTACCGGAATCTGCCAATATCCTTTACTCAAATTGATCTTTGAGAAATACTTATCCTCACTGAATCTTCTAAGCAGGTCTTCAGATGTTATCATAGGCTCTGGATCGAACACTGTCAATTCGGTTTGAGCCGTCTTTCTTTTTAACGATAACAACAGGTGATGCGTAAGGTGAATTCGAGTCTCTAAAGACATCAGTGTCCTTCATCTCTTGAATATCATTCCTAAGCGATTCTCTGATTCCGTATGCCACTGGGTACGGCCTTGATCTAGCAGGTACATCACTTGTTAACATAATTGAATGTTTTATCAAGCTGGTTGATCCTTGTTTATCAGTGAATAGGGCTTAAATTCCTGAATTAACGACTCTAAATATCTGACTCTTCTTTGGCAAGCTCTGGTGAAATCTTAACATCCTTGTAACACTCTTTTTAACTTAAATAGTTTATCTCTGAATCTCTATCAAATTATTTTCATGGAACATTTCCTCCTCTGAGTCTTTTCCTGTCTCCCGCAGCTGCTTTCAGAAGCTCGTTACTCTTTGCCTCCTTTGCATCTTTCTCCTGTTTCCTCAGATACTTTCGTAACAAGTTAGCATGGTATGCTTTTGATTTAGAGCCTATTGTGATCACGTAGTCATTTTTGTTAACTATTTTCTCCACTTTATACGGGCCTTTCCATAGCATAAGAAGCTTGTTGTTGTTAGTTGGTCACAGAACAAACACATCCTCACCCGGTTGAAAGTTTCTTTTTTTGGTTTTCTTGTCAAAGTACTTCTTGTACCGTACTTGTGAATTTTGTAAAGATTCTTTCGCAATCTTTAGGGCTTGATCTAACCTATCTCTCAGTTCTAGTACGTAATGATAACTGGTCTTAACTTTGTCTTCCTCCACTTCTTTAGTCCACAGCTCCTTTAATATTTGTATTGGTCCCCTCACTGTTCTCCCATACAACAATTCAAGTGATGAGAAACCGGTAGACTCTTGGGGCACTTCCCTGTATGCAAATAATACAGGTATGATGCTTTCCACTTTTGCTGACTTCCCACTTTTTCTCGACTTGCCACTTCCCATTTTTGATGACTTCAAACTTTTGATGCAAATTTTCAAACTCTTTCAAGTTGCATCAAATTTTGTTGAAAGTTCAAAAGTGGGGTGCTGAAAGTGAATATGAAACTGGTTTTTGAAATTTTCATGTTTTGAGGGCATAAAGCGGGGTAAAAAGGGGCAACATGCAATTTTTCAAACTCGTTCAGATTGCATCAAATTTGGTGGAAAGTACAATTTCGGTATGATGACTTCCCACTTTTGCTGACTTCCAATTTTTTCTTGACTTTCCACTTTCCACTTTTGGTGACTTCCCACTTTTGATGACTTCCCACTTTTTCCAGACTTCCCATTTCCCACTTTTGATGACTTCCCACTTTTCATGCAATTTTGCAAACTCCTGCAATTTCCATCAAACCTTGTGGAAAGTACAAATGATTTTGAATATGAAACTGGTTTTTGAAATGTTCATGTTTTAGGGCATAAAACGGGGTAAAAGGGGCCAATATGTATTTTTTCAAACTCGTTCAGATTGCATCAAAGTTGGTGGAAAGTACAATTTTGGTTTACTGAAATTGAATAAGAAACTTGTTTTTTAAATATTAATGTTTCATTGGAATCAAACGGGGTAAAATGGGGAAATATGCCATTTTTCAAACTCTCCAATTTGCATCAAATTTGTTGGAAAATACAATTTCGGTGTACTGAGATTGAGTAAGAAACTTGTTTTTTAAAATGTTATTGTTTTGGGGTAATAAAACAGGGTAAAAGCGGGCAATATGCAATTTTTCAAACTCGTTCAATTTGCATCAAATATTGTGGAAAGTACAATTTTGGTATGATGACTTCCACTTTTGCTGACTTCCAATTTTTTCTTGACTTTCCACTTTCTACTTTTGATGACTTCCCACTTTTGAGGACTTCCCACTTTTTCCATACTTCCCATTTCCCACTTTTGATGACTTCCCTTTTCAT
>RQOL01000532.1:828226-879507 GCA_013076295.1 Sanderia malayensis
ATGCTAAAGGTAGTATAACTATACCTTCTGCAAAAATGGATGAGTAATCCACAGATGTCCTGCCCATGTTGCACCTGCATTGTTGCGAATGGCAAGGTTTTTGCAAGTTCTTCGCCATGTTTTTTTTGTCACTTTAAGGACGGAATTAGCGCGAAGGCAGGTGCCCCCCACCAAACATGGTACTCTCTAGCTACTAGCCTTTGCAGCAATCGCTTGGGTCAGCCAAGCGCAAATACAATGGAATGCCCTCGCAATAGAAGAAACACCTTGCTGATCATGTTTTCTTGCCCATCATGCAAGTATGAGATTCTCGGAGCCGTCACTGCTGACCATGGCTTTATTTCTCACTGGACTCACCAGGATCGCTAGTCTTCAACATATCCCAGCAAAAATTAGCATGCATAAATATGTTTAAGCGATACAGCTGAACCCCAGAGTGTCAAAAGCCTGAGCATGCTTGCCATCCTTGTTTTAAAACTTGAAATAAAAAATCAAAATTGAATGGCTACAGCACCAGGTGCTCCCAGGGGGTCACCCATTCAGGTACTGACCTGGCCCGACCATGCTTGACTACGGTGATCGGACGAAACCGGCATACTCATGGTGGTATGATCGTAGGCGAAAGATTCGTTGGTCATGGCTCAGTTCATCCACTCAACTTCACATAATGTCCATACAAAAGTGCGAGCAAAGCAAACGTACACAGGACGACTGTGTGCTTTTTTGATGCTAAAGGTAGTATAACTATACCTTCAGCAGGAATGGATGAGTAATCCACAGTCAATTTGCCCTTGTTGCCACTGCCTCCTGCCACTTGCCTCCGCCATCTTGCCACTGCAGGGGTGGCGTAGCTATTTATGTAAAAAAACAACCTTTCCCAACACCGAAGAGATGATATAGTGGACCCTAATCTTGAAATCGTTGGGATTGAGATTACGCCCAAACAAGCTAAGAGTTTTTTAGTCCTGTATTGGTACCGCAGACCCACTGATGGCACAGACAGTCCTACTTTTGATGCTCTTTCTAGGCTCATAAAAAGATTAGATACAGAGGGCAAAGAAATGATTTTAATAGGAGATACCAATTGTGACTACAAAAAACAAAAAGACAGCAATACGAGAAAACTAAAATTGATTTACTCGGGTTATCAGTTTGAGCCAAGGATTTCACAAGGGTATCCACGACTATCAGCTCTTCAGGTGATACTAGAGTCACCAAATCACTAATAGATCACCTTTCTTCAAACAGACCCAACAATCTATGTAGTGTATCGGTCGTGAAAATCGGTATTACAGACCATTATATGATATACGGCATTAGAAAATTAAACGCTAGGGTTCATGTCAATAACATGAAGTTTAGGACAGAGTCACGCAGTTTGAAAAATTATGACCGTGACTCTTTCCTTAGTGACTTACGTAGTATTGACTGGGAGATGGCTATGTTAATTAGATCGGACGATCCTAATAAGATGGCTAACAGTCTTTACGATCTCTTTCTCGCTGCCTTGGATGTGCATGCCCCGTTAAAAGAAGGACCGCTCTCCGCTCAGACGAGATATGCGCATGCACCATGGATTTCTCCAAACATCAAGAATCTCATGTGCGAGAGAGACCGTATTAAGAGACGGGCTGGGAAAAATCCAGCACCGTGGCCAAACTATAAGCCGCTTCGAAACAAGGTAACTTCTCAACTCAAATTAGCTGCTGCGTCATACTACAGTAAAATGATAGATGACAATTCAAATAATCTGAAGGGTATGTGTAAAATAATAAACAGGGTATTAGATAAACATTCAAATCATAGCCCTCCATTATCAATTATCCATGATGGTCAACGTGTTGAGAAGGCTAATGAAATTGCAGAAGCCTTTAACAGGCACTTTATTTCCGTAGGCCCAAAACTAGCCGAAAATATTGAAACCAAAGACTTCGATGACCCGCTGAAGTACCTACCCAGCGAGGGACTGCCAGATGAAACCAGTTTTGAGTTTCAAAGGGTTGGTCCTGAATTCATTGAAAATGAGATCAATAAGTTAAAATGCTCTAAAACTGCAGGGCACGATAAGATCCCAGTGAAACTAGTGAAAGACGCCGCTGATATTGTATCTAAGCCATTAGCAGCTATTTTCAATTCCTCTCTTGAAAGCGGTGTTTTTCCGAACATATGGAAAGTAGCCAGGGTAACATCAGTTTTTAAGACCGGATCCAAAACTGATTTAAACAACTACCGGCCAATATCCATACTCTCGGTATTCTCCAAATTAATCGAGGAAATCGCACATGATCAAGTCTCAAACTTTTTGAAGGAAAAAAGCATGCTCTCAAAATGTCAGCATGCATTTCGAAAGCTACACAACACGTTGACCTCACTACTCAATGTTACTGACTCATGGTTCTCAAATGCCGACAAACGAAAAATAAATATTACCATCTTCCTTGACCTAAAAAAGGCATTTGACACTGTGGATCACAAAATTCTGCTCTCTAAGTTATCAAAATATGGGATAGCTGGAACCCCTCATCAATGGTTCATGTCATACCTAACTGACAGGACACAATACTGCCAAATCAATGGTTCCTGTTCACAACAAAAAAAAGGTTCAGTGTGGTATTCCCCAAGGCTCGTGCCTCGGGCCCCTCCTTTTCATCCTATACGTAAATGATTTTGAGCGATGCTTAGAAAAAAGCTCTACAAATATGTATGCGGATGACACTAGCATAACATGCTCTGCAAAAGACATTGAGGAACTGTGCAATGACTTAAAAACTGAGGGTAAGAACATTGCAGAGTGGATGCGGCAAAATAAACTTAGTCTAAACACCAATAAAACTGAATATATGGTCATTGGTCACAAAAGACGAATTAACTATATCCAGGGGGACATAAACGTGGAAATAAATGGAGAAAAAATCCAACGAGCCCATGATGTAAAATACCTAGGAGTCACTATCGATGAAAACCTATCTTGGAACAAGCAGTACAAGAAGCTTAAGTGTAAACTTAAATGTGGTCTTTCTTCGTTGAGGAAACTTAAAAACATACTCCCACAATCGAAACTGGACCAGGTTTACAGGGCAGTCTTCGAGAGCCATCTAAGATACGGTGATGAATTATGGGGAAGTCTGTCCAATACACAGCTTGAAGATCTTCAGCGTCTTCAAGACAGGGCTCAAACATTAATTCAAAGTGCGAAATTTGAGGACGGGTGGATCTGTAAATGGCTGTCAGTTTCGAGCCTAATTAAATATGACAGGGCTATAATGACGTACAAAATGATAAACGGTCTTTGCCCTGACAGCCTAAGAGGTAAATTTATCACTAGATCAGAGATATCTAGCTATTCGACAAGGAATCAGCTTGATATTGACATCCCAAGGCATAATTTAGAATTCTCAAAGCAAAGTTTCTTTCACTCTGGGGCCAAAACATGGAATGAAATTACAAGAAACATCAGAATGAGCCCCATAATTTCTATGTTTAAAAGAAACCTAGAGGAATTCTTACAAAGTTAATAAATTCCCAAAAATATAAACACGATCCCTAGGTAGAACAGCTACATCTTTATTTTATATATATATGTATATATTAAAGTATTAATTTGTATTAGTAATTTATTTTTATCATAGCTGATAGAGAATTCGTGTATAAAGATTTTAAAATGATACGAATGAAATGAAAAATGTGCTTAATGCAAAATTTTATTCCCCAAGGGGGTTTTCATCGAGTTTTTACAATAATCATACGTTTACTAAACAAAAGATTCATATTTTATTATAAACTCATTATAATTAAAACGAATTTTAAAAAAAGCAAAATTTATTTTTTATTTTGTATCTAGCCGAGGTTTTGCGTTTCAGATTGTTAATCCTGATGGCATGGAATGGATTGCATCAATCGCAAAACGGATTACATTTTCATGCAGTACGAATTCGATTAAAACATATCAGCGGATCAAAGATTACTAGATCGAAATCAAACCAAAATCAAGCTCACTTTCACACTTAAACTTTACTAATACATGATTATAAAATTGGTTTTTACATTTTATTCAACTAACTTAATTTCCCAATAGATCATTTACTGCATAAGGTTAATTTCGCAAATATTCAATTTCGATTTTAGCAATGACGAGTAAAGAAAGCCAGATCTCAACAATATTCAGAACTATGTCCAAGCAATGTTCGTGGCTATATCCAAGCAATATTTAGAGCTATGTCCAAGCAATATTCGTAGCTATATCCAAGCAATATTCAGAGCTATATCCAGGCAATATTTACAGCTATATCCAGGCAATACTCAGAGCTATATCCAAGCAATATTCAGAGCTATAAATCGGCCATATTAAAAGCTGCAGAAAAAGCAAAAATATGAAATCATCCCTCACAAAACGTGATTACAAATGTTCATCAACGACTGTCCCAAGTTCAAGGATGGCCTTGTCTAATTTTTCTTGTTTTCTCCCTTCTATTATTTCGTATTCTGCGTATAATTGTTTTCGCCATTGATCTTCAACGACCGCTGTGACGTCAGCCCACGCTCGGTGTTCTAATTTATCTTGCTTCGTTTCCATTGCATTTGCTATTAAGATCTCGTCCCTGAAATGAGGAGGAAGATTGGTTGTTTATGCCCTTTACAATGGAGAGAGCAATATATGTAGCTATATCTACGCAATATGTGAAGCTATATCTACGCAATATGTGAAGCTATATCTACGCAATATATGCAGCTATATCTATGCAATATATGCAGCTAAATCTATGCAATACATGAAGCCATATCTATGCAATATATGCAGCTATATCTATGCAATAAATGCAGCTATATCTCTGCAATATATGTAGCTATATCTATGCAATCTGGCAGCTATATATATGTAATGTGTGCAGCTATACCTATGCAATTATGTAGTTGAATTTCGAGAATATCAAAATTGAATCTTAAATCTGATTTTCACCTTATTGAAATCCTTCCGACCTTCTTCTCGATCATCATTGGATCTCTGTTACCTTGCTGCCCGCCTATATTCCTTCCTGACCCTTGACCTCTCGGTGATTCTTGTCGACCTCTAAATGACCTTTGTTTTCTACTTTCTTTACTTAAAGCTCTATCTCCTGTTAACTCCAATGGCATCAGTCTGTCTCTCAATGAATCCTGTCCCGGTTGTGACAATGTGTCTCTCGCTCGCGTATTGTTCTCTATTGACCTTTGACCTCTCGGCATCTTTTGATCAATCAGTGACCTATGACTTGCGATGGACCTTTGCATTCTGCTCTTTCCCTGACCTCTTGGTGACCCTTTGACCGCATTGTTAAGCTGGGTTGAACTCGCTTCCAGCGGTGCCAGTTGCATGATGGATAAATTCATGCAAATCCTCGAATACAGATTTGTTTTCCGGTATGACCTGAGTTCCGGTTTTGTAATGTCTAAGTTTTCATCAAAGTCCAGCTCTGTCTGTAAACACAACAACAGCAGCAGTTAAGCTTTCACGCAAGCGAGGCCGTGTTCAACTCAGACATAGGTTTATAATGTCCCCATACACTACAGTAAAGATTTTCCATGCAGCCTATTGTTCAAACACAATAGGTTATTGTTCAAACACAATAAGCTATTGCTTCTTCTATTGCTGTGAGAAGAGATTATGGCCTGAAGGTTCTTATAAAAGTAGGTTTTCACACGCGAGTTTTCATTGCGCGTAAACTTTTGACCTTAGACGGTCCCATTACTCTGTGTGACCCTTTTAAGATTTAAGTACAAACTGTCCACACATATAGAGAGGATTTAGGTTCGAGTCCAAGTCAGGGCACATACTCGAACTTGGACGTGATTGGTTGATTATAGCAGCCTTTCAGGAGATCCAACCCAACCACACTGGAGCCCAGAACAACCAAACATACGTTTGGTTGTTCTGGGTACTGGGTACTAACACATTTGTGAACTAGGATAGACCGAAACTGTAATTTACATTACACATCCCTAAATATCTAGCTCCAAAATTTTGACCATACGTTATTCAATGCTGCGCGCCCTAGGTTCGAATCTGGGAAGAGTCACGTACTCGGACTTATCTAGACATAATCAACTTTATAAAACGATATACTGTACCCTGGCTATTTTGAAAGCCTCCAGCACGCGTCTGTCTTTTTCGATTGAATGATGGTATAGGAGGATTCCCCATGCCGCATTCTGCAAGCCTTCTCTATTTGGATTATGATTATTATGATGAGAGATCTTGATTAGTTCCTGCACAGCGACATGCCGCACGCGCCATGACCAGTCAGAATTGTCTGTAATAAATGAAATTTTTTTAACATCATGCGAGTTCGATATGTGAGGGGTATAGTTAATTAAGGTATGTTTAGTTTGCTATATACAGTGAAGTTCGTTAAATGAGGGTGAACTATTTCGACAATCGTTTTTACCTTCGGCGAATGGCATCTGAAATTTGATCAAGTGCACCAACCCAGCCGCGGCCTCGTTCTCATGCCCACCAATCAATGCTTGTTTTTGTATTTTCGAACTTGTTCCGTTCATACACACGTCTCCAAGGCATTTTACATACGTCACAACAACCTCCCAGGGCCATTTTGTCACACCCTCGATCGAGGTGTTTGGCCTCGTATTCGTGCAACAGTGTGAACTTGTCCCTTTCAATCCAATTGACATAGTACTTTCTGCTCTCAAGTAGTCCTCCTTTCTCCTTCTCCAACTAGCAGCCTCTTTTCCGTCGGTCCCAGCCTCGCTATCGTCCGAATCAACTCGGCATTCATCGTCATTAGCGCGCACCCTCCTGCGCAGTCTCCGTTTGCTGCTGCGCGTCTTTATATCCGTGCGAGACTGCATGCTGTCAAGGCTGCTGATGTCAGCAAGGCTTCCATCTGAAACTGATTTTCGCGCCATTGTTGGGGAGTATTTCGACCCATGCCTCGATATGTCAGCAGATAGTATTGTTGTGTGATCGTCGGAAAAATCAGGCTGTTTCAAGGTTATCATTTCTTCTATGTTACCTTAAAAAAGACAGAAGTTTAATTTGTTATATGGGATAAGGTAAAGTTTCCGAAATGAGGGTGAATTGTATACTATGAAGCAGTTCAAAAAGGGACAAGATGTTTAGTTCGCTATATACAGTTACGTTTTTTTAAGATAAAGGCTTTGGCTTCATTGTTACTTGGCCATTATCTAATCTACTCACCAATGCCTTCTTTATCAACCCCCTCCTGTTCACACTCCGCGGTTGGTCTGGGATCCAAGAACTCTCGCAAACTATCCAACACACTTGGGATACGTTCCAGTGTTGCATCATGACGTCGGTCTGACTCTGATTCGAGTTGTGATTCGAATTGAAATTCGCCATTATTGTTGCTGTTGTTGTTGGTGGAGTTGTTGGTTGGTTTGGTGTCAGTGGAATACATTACGTCACGGTTAGTGAAGAGTTGGAGCAGTTTTAATGCTTTTTCGCTGATTTTTGATGCCTCGGCCAATACATGGAGTGCAAGTATGCAATCTAGCCTATGAGAAGAACAATATTGGGATAATTCAAAGTAGAAGCAGTTGTTTGAGTGGTTAAAGGAGTCTTCCATGCTGATCAGAACTGTGTCAAAGTAGAGACAGTTATTTGAGTTGTTGAAGGAGTCTTCTATGTTGATCAGAATTGAGCAAAAGCAGATACAGTTGTTTGAGTTGTTGAAGGAGTCTTCTGTGCTAATCAGAACTGTGTCAAAGTAGAGACAGTTGTTTGAGTTGTTAAAGGAGTCTTCTATGCTGATCAGAATCGAGTCGAAGTAGAGACAGTTATTTGAGTTGTTGAAGGAGTCTTCTATGCTGATCAGAATCTAGTCCAAGTAGAAACAGTTGTTTGAGTTGTTAAAGGAGATTTCAATGTTGATCAGAATAGAGTAATAGTAGAGACAGTTGCTTGAGTTGTTGAAAGAGTTTTCAAGATCACAAAAAGATCAGAATAGATAAAAGCAGGGAGTGGCAGTGAAAATAGAGATTTCGATCAGAATTCCAGCTGTCAACCAAGTCTAATCCCGCAACGAATCACGTGACTACGACTGATTCAAATTCAACTGAATCTGACTCCAAATCCTAATCATCAAACTGAATCCCACTCTGAACATACACTGGCTCATTGTAAAAATCCAGACTACAATTCATCAGGTCTTCGACTGTTTCTTCGGTCTTCTGATTTGTGAGTGTCGCACACCTCCACAGCTCCAAACTGTGCCAAAGCGTTGGAGCAGTGTCGTGAATGTCCTCTGGGACTATTTCAATGTCGACTTGATTCTCCTTCGCGTCGCTCGGGTCAAATGTTGGTTCGATCTTGTGAAACACCTATAAACAACAACGTGGATGTATACAGGAAGATAGGAAGGATCCCTGTATACATCGATGTATATCCCTGTATACATCCCAATATCAAGATACGTGGGAAGGGGAGGGACTGGTCAAACAATGGCCATGTCACATCACGTTTGGATTTTGTTGTTGTAAGTTTTCTAAGACTGTCTCTAAAAGCAACAATATGGGATAAAAGTCCCTGGGACACCTAAAGATTCCAGTTTATAATGTTGTGTTTCTGCACATTTTGTTCTCTGGGAGCAGAGTGCGACCCCCAGCGACCCCCAAACAATGTTGTCTTGTTCACAACTTTTTCTCATCACAGGGCCAATAGAATTTCGTCATATTGAACACAACGGCCTCTAGAAATACAACGGCCTCTATTGTTTTGGAGGGAGGGGGTGAGCTTGCAAAATGCCTAGGTGTCCCAGGATTTTTCTCTACCATTGAACATTGTTTGGGGTGAAAAATGTGTGCGAAATTTCTGAAAGCAGAAAATACCTATTACTTTCCCTCACTATTCCACCTGCATTTGTTGCATGTAGAAAGCTGCCCCCGTGTACTTACATTCATATTATTTTCTTCAAAAACCTCGTCTTCAATCTGAGACTCTTCTTGATTCTCAACCATTCCAGCCTCGTCTTTATGTCCCGTAGACGTCATACCACGCGACCCTTCCGCAATTTGATCAGTCGATTCTAAGTTTCGAGAAAACGAGGCTTGTTTCTGGTATTTTCTGTATCTTTCGTCCAATTCAACAAGAGCATTGAATTCGCGTTCCAAGCTTCTTCTCAATGCAAGACCCTGGAAACAAAAGATGATATTACTCCCGTCTATATTGCTACAGGCCGTTAAAAAAAAAACCATTGACTCAAATTCCAGGGAGTACGCCCAAGGGAACCAATTATAATCCAATGGTTTTTGATGAGCAGTCAGACTTGTTGATATTATTAGCCAATCGCAACTAAGTCTATTGTTAATGAATATCTTTCGGGCCAATACAAGTGTCAAATGATAGAGATGAGATTACTTTACCTCCTGAAAATATATCATTTCGCATTGTTTATCAATGGCTAAATAGACCTCCCAGGGGTGACGGTATGAGACAATATAGTCAGACACTTTACCCCCCTGGAAACATATCATTTGTGTTGCTTTTCAATGGACTAAATGGACCTTCCAGGGGTGACGGTATGAGACAATATAGTGAGGCACTTTAGCCCCGGAAATATATCATTTCGCGTTGCTTATCAACAGAGTAAATTAAAATTCCGGGGGTGTACTTACAACTTTAATGATGATACGTGCAAGTAAGAGTGAGTTCGGAAATGGGCGATAGATATCTTGCTTTTCTTCAAACGCTGAAAGTTGAAGTTGAAGAATTAGAACGCAGCACGCCGCGGGAGCTCCCGCAGCAAGTCTTCAGTAACGTAAAGCAAAATGCGATGGCTAGATCAGATTGATGTGTATTTTGACTACCTTTTACCATGTCTATAAGTAGCGTTCTTTCCGCATGTAATCCCTCCAAAGAGTAAACAAGATAGATAACTGTTATGGAAGCAGAAGTATATAGCTATAGCTGCATGTATTGCATAGATATAGCTGCATACATTGCATAGATATAGCTGCATATATTGCATAGATATAGCTGCATACATTGCATAGATATAGCTGCATATATTGCATAGATATAGCTGCATACATTGTATAGATATAGCTGCATATATTGCATAGATATAGCTGCATATATTGCATAGATATAGCCGCATACATTGCATAGATATAACTGCATATATTGCATAGATATAGCTGCATATATTGCATAGATATAGCTGCATATATTGCATAGATATAGCTGCATACATTGAATAGATATAGCTGCATATATTGCATAGATATAGCTGCATATATTGCATAGATATAGCCGCATACATTGCATAGATATAACTGCATATATTGCATAGATATAGCTGCATATATTGCATAGATATAGCCGCATACATTGCATAGATATAGCTGCATACATTGTATAGATATAGCTGCATATATTGCATAGATATAGCTGCATACATTGCATAGATATAGCTGCATATATTGCATAGATATAGCTGCATACATTGCATAGATATAGCTGCATACATTGTATAGATATAGCTGCATATATTGCATAGATATAGCTGCATATATTGCATAGATATAGCCGCATACATTGCATAGATATAACTGCATACATTGCATAGATATAGCTGCATATATTGCATAGATATAGCTGCATATATTGCATAGATATAGCCGCATACATTGCATAGATATAGCTGCATATATTGCATAGATATAGCTGCATATATTGCATAGATATAGCCGCATACATTGCATAGATATAGCTGCATACATTGTATAGATATAGCTGCATATATTGCATAGATATAGCCGCATATATTGCATAGATATAGCCGCATACATTGCATAGATATAACTGCATATATTGCATAGATATAGCTGCAAATATTGCATAGATATAGCCGCATACATTGCATAGATATAGCTGCATACATTGTATAGATATAGCTGCATATATTGCATAGATATAGCTGCATATATTGCATAGATATAGCCGCATACATTGCATAGATATAACTGCATATATTGCATAGATATAGCTGCATATATTGCATAGATATAGCTTCACGTTATAGTCATATCTAATATACCTTGATGTCAGCTGCTAAATGATGATAATACAATCGCACAAAAACCAAATGAGTGACCTTTAAAGCAATTAAACAAGACTCAAAACACCATTACAATACCCCCTGGAAACACCCTAGTTTGTATTACAAACATCATATCCGACCAGGGGTGTGTTAACAAGTCAGTGATTACCTTGAGCAGTTTCATCTCGCCCGTTCTCAGATATGGCTGGTCCATTTCTGACCCTGCCAACCATCGCAGTGAATTATCTGCCAAAGCTATCAAGCTGAAAAGCAGATGAAAACGTCATTGACTTAAACCGGGATTCACTCAGACGCACATTCGTCTGCAGAAAGATTCATTGAAACACGATAATCGGAAAATCTGCCAAGAAACATTTTTCTGTTTTTTGACCTTTTGGGGTGTTCGCTAACAAAGAGTCTATTTCTACTAATTAAAGTGTTCTGATCACTTTGAGACAATTGCCAACCCTCTAGCATAAGTATTTCAAAAGTTAGTACAGTAACGTTACACTTAGCCCAAGTGTATTGCGCCATGTATCAGCCATTAAACTAGAGTTACGAAATTGAATTCAAATCAAAAGATGATTCACTGACTATTTGCAATAGTTTCAGTGGTCTACCTCCTACCTTTTCACATGATTTTTTGATATTGGTGCGTAACATAATGACTCATGCAGCGAGTTTAAGGCACCTAAATGAGAATCGAGAATAGTAAGAAAGATAAATGATAAGACTGAGTTGCATGTTTAGCTTGTTCTATACAAACAACATCTGTTATGTTGAAAAGAGAGATGGAGTTCATCATACATAGATATGATAATTTATCATATACCTTCTTGAAATTTTCTTGAGTCACACATGGCCAGCAAGGAAAGGTCTTTCCAAGCTTGACTGAGGTTGACGTGGTCACCAATTCCTCCTTCTCTGAGACCAGCCTTTCTCTAGAAATAGCAATATAGTATGTGACAATGTACTTGGACATTTTATCCTCTGGAAATATATGATTTCGCATTGTTTATCAATGTACTAAATGGACTTTCCAGGGGTGATAGCATAAGAAAATATATAGTCAGACACCTTACCCCCTGGAATTGTGTAATTTATCATATTGTATGATATTTGTATTTATCATGTCATTAATGAATGAATGAATGAATGAATGAATGAATGGCAATTCTTTGCAAAGCAAAGAAGAAGCAAACCTTTGTGCGAAGAAATATTTGCTCAGCTTTTTGCTCAAGTTGAAATCTCTCCTCACTATCATTTTGTGCCTGGTTAAACTGCAATAAAGCAGAACACACAAATAACATTACCCCCTGGAAGTTTTTTATTTTGTGTTTTTCATTAATGGACGACATTAAATTTCCGGGGGTGACAGCATCAAACACTGTGCCTCATTGAAATATATCATTTTGCGTTTTTTATCCATGGGATAAATGGACTGAATTTATATTCAATTAGTCTGTATATAAGTATACATAAAACAAAATTCCATTGTCCATGGCATATACCTTGTCGACAAATTCTTGGTCAATGCTGTAGTGGTCTTTCCTGGTGGTGGAATAAAGTCAAAGTTGATTACCTAATTTCCTGGTGGTGGAATAAAGTCAAAGTTGATTACCTTGCCGGCATAAATTTTTCGAGATTGATACAACTTCACAGAAAAGAAAACATAGTTAAGTTATGATGTGGTCATTAGTCAAGTAAGCCCGTCAGATCATGAAATAGCAAACCAACGGATTGAGCTTCTCCATCAGAGTATAAAGACCTAGTTTAAATTAACTATACGACCTTTCAATAACAACTGTTTTCTTGGTTCCTTCTTCCAAAACCTTTCTCGCAAGTCTTTCCTGTAACTCCAATCTTTGGCTGTGAGATATAATCCCAAATCTGTGGATGATTGGTACATTCTTAATCGGCATATTACCACATATACAGCCAAAAATTTATTTCAAAGCTCCTTTCGAAATGTTCTTGTTATTTCAGAATATAATTGTTGTTGGTTCCTGCTCCCTAAATGAGCAATCGGCTGTTTGTTTCATCCGCCATGTTTTAGTTACGGCCATGTCGTTACATTTCCATGACAACATTCATAGGTTGATGACAAATAACATGCACTATTTGATGCTGCTTTGCGAAGCGTCTGCGCAGAAGAATAAAATCGAGTTTTCTTCTCCTATGTTCTTGTTTTGTTTTCAAGGTGAAGTCACATCAACAAAAATTTGAACTTTGATTTTGATCTTCGATATCAAACTGAGCGTACACCTTCCCTTGATTTAAGCTTTCTATCATACAGGGGCCTTCAATAATTACGTCACGCTAGGGGGGTGGGTGGTTCTTCACACTTTTCGTGACGCAGCGTGACGGTAAATGAGGGGTTGGGTAGTACTTATTTCAAGTCCGTGGCGTCACGGTATAAAAAAAATTTGAAATAAAGTTTTATTTGGATTTGTCAATAAAGACGTTGTTTTCCGTTTTTATGTCATGTAAAGAGTGCTTTATTGAAAATGTTTCGAAACATTCGGATTTCGATTTCAAATATTTCAAAACATTCGAGTTTCGAATTCAAATGTTTCTTGAATACTGAAAAATTCAAATTTTGAAATACAGTCAACTCTGTCTAATTCGAACTCTATGGGGGAATCCAAATTTGTTCGAATTACAGAAAGTTCGAATTATACGAGTTTTCATGTAAGTGCCATATTTTACCCCTAGTTACCCCCATATCTCCGTTTTATGGCCATAAACTATATTTTTATGGCCATTTTTATTGACTAGAGGCATTTTAAAGAGGCAAAAGAGTTTATTAGTTATTATAATAGAAAACAAAAATATATGGATTACGTCACAACATGGAAAATTGTTTTGCAAAGCGTCCATTACTGCCTTTGTCTAATGCCCGAAACTTTGTCATCTTTGAGCACACCCACGGCATATTTATCCGTTGAGTTCTCTGGTTGTCTTTTAGCTTCTAAAGCTTTATTAATGATACAGGTCTTCATAGACTTTGGTACACGTGATAACCTCTTTCATGAGATAGAACGCTCTAATTTTTTGTAACAATAGCCGGCAGTTCAGCATCGAAAGGAAATGAAATTTCGTTTATATTGGCCTTAATACCTCCTCTGCATCTTCAATGAGCTTGACAGGTGTGGGTACTTTAATTAGTGCCATTGATAAAGTTCAAAAGATCGAATCTAACTTCTAGAAAGTGCCACGCTTAAACTGGGTCGTAAAAATCACTGTCTGGCATCCCGTACTAAGTCCCAGTAAGTCAATTTGCGTCAATTTGCCCAATGACGCAAGCTTCAATGGGCTTGCCAGAGACAAGAGCAAAAAAAAGAAGTTCTGTCATCAGGTAATTAACTGAGATTAACACAAAGTTCGAATTACAGAGGTTTTTTCTTTGAAGGGACAAAAATAAATGGTCGAATTACAGAAAGTTCGAATTACAGAGGTTCGAATTATAAAGGTTTTTTATAAGGGTTTGTTAGGAATTTTTCAAGGGACCACAGAATTTGGTTCGAATTAGTAAAAGTTCGAATTACACGAGTTCGAATTAGACAGAGTTGACTGTAGACTGAAAAATGGTTCACAAGGAGCCGAATTATACTAAATAGGTCCTACTGATCACGTTGAGACAATTCCCAGTTGTCTAAGAGTAATGGTTGGTGGACCCAGATTTCCCGCGGATAGCTATTTAAACTTTCTATCATAGCTACATGAAATAGGCGAAATAGGTTGAAATTAATTACTGAAAGCAAGACCGAAATTTCTCAAAGAAGTACTCTTCAAGAGCCTAAGTTTTTCAAGTGAAAGTTTCGGCACCCTCAACAGAAACTGTCAATAAGTCTGACTCTATTTGTTACCAAAACTACCCTTTAAATTTGCTGATGGGGCACATGTGGGGGTTCCGGTCAGGGAACATAAAGCACGGGAGGCGCAACGCGCATTGCGGATGCGATCCATGTGTGATGCACTTGCAAACGAGGTTGCGCTAATTTGCGCTTGCTGCGACAGTTTTTGAATGCTTATTTTGATGGACGGGTCACTTTGCAATAATTCAACATTGATCAGAGATCTTCACTGTAAAGTTGAAAATTAAGATTTTATTACATTCTATAGTAAATTTACCACCTTTCTGCTTGGTTTGAGTGGGAACACTACTTATTTTCAATATTTAAGGAATATTTGTAATTGTCGCCAGTTGTGGCCTAACTCTCAATTTCCGGATTACAACTTGCAATTTTTTCTATTTTCTCCTCAGCCCGTTATTTCCAGTTAAATTTCTTTGCGGATTATTGAAGTTTAACTCCTTTACTTTACAATAAATTAATTTGTTTCGTTAACTAACGTTAGTAACGTTTTGAAATTTTGGCCTTGAATGTTTTGACCAAAACTAATTCCTGAGTTAGTTTCAGATGGCAATGGAAAGCTATAGTTCCGTCTCGTTCTGGTTCCATGACGTTTGTTTGAAAGGAATGTAAAATTCTTTAAATATTTGATTTTTTGAATATGGGAAATGGCATGGGAAAAGAAAATGGAAATTTATTAAAAGGAAATTATTTTTCATTTTCTTCCTTCCATACTCCTGCTGCTACTTGGAATGTGTATTAGAAAGGATATTTGAGGTCAGATTATAATTAAGATTAGTTTCTTTTTCTTTCAGAACCGTTACATCTCATTTACTGGATGATAATGAAGAGATGCTAAAGTCTTTGACAAGAAGAATGATCAAAGCAGAGCTGTACAATTGTTTTCCTTCTTAATGTTTACTGTTAAAAAAATAGGTGGTACTGTTAAAATTTATGGTGATAATAAATAAACATTGATAACAATTGTTGCAGGTTGATTAGAATTTTTATTTGTGTTGTGTTCTCCTTGGTGCTAATTTCAGTGTTTTCAACTCGGAATCTGCTTCAAAACAACGCTTTTCGAAGAAGCGATCTCACACACCACCATGGAAAGACGGCCTAAATCAAGGCCAAAGTTTCGATTTATTCAAAATTCTTGTCTAATGACAATCCTGTCCTGCTAAGTCAAATTCTTTAATGTTTATCAAGCGTTTCAAAGTTTTTAAATCGCTTTCGGCAAATCAAAACTTTGCACAGCTTCGCAGCTTTGTAAAACACCGACCAGCCATGATCTCCATCATTAAACGTCTCGAAAATAAGCCTCATTTTCAAAAGCCGCATCTCACATAGAGCAACAAAGCTAATGCGCGTTTCTCCTCCCACCCTTCGGGCTCCCTGGTTCCGGTAGTACGCATGCGTTTATTAAATATCGAACCCATCGCCCAGCGATATCTACTCTCTTCCTTTTCTCTGATTGGTTCATGTGACGCACAAGAAAATTGGTATTTTCGGTCAATATGTGAGTGAGATTGCCAAATAGTCAGGACATAACGTTTTCGGTAGCCAGTATGTTTTGCTGAGCCAGTGGGAGTATAAAACCTCAGCCACGTGAAGTTAGCGGCCTTTGACCTTGGTTTGTGGAGAGGAAGAATATCGGGATGACTTGGAAGAAATGTTGCAGAAGAACCACGAAGAAAGACATGGAACCTGATGCAACGTAACAAAGATGGCGGACATTTGTCGTTGGACTATGCTCTCATTATCTTTCAAGACTTCAGTGATCAGTAAATATGTCAATTGGAAAAAAGCCTGCAAGCTGATAGCTCAAACACCTTTCGAATGCCTGGAGAAATTATCCTAATTTTCTTCTTCCTGATTTGTCATTTCCCTGGGGCACATGTGGTTGTTCGTTTTTCTTTTATAAAATTAATGTTTTTTTTCTTTAGTTTCTTTGTTTTTATGGGGGGGGGCTCTCTCTCGATTAGTTCACCTACTTAGAGAGCTTCTCCTAAATCAATCTATTCTATATACAATCATGTTATGTCATTCCCTTCTGCTTAGTTGTAGTTTTGTATTAGATGTCTATATATATAAAACAGAACTGTCTGTATGTATGTTTGTGGCTATGTCCGCTTATAACTCAAGAACCTCCACAGATCGCAAAATGAAAGGTATCTATGTAACCGGAATTTATCTGGGAGTGTCCTCAGCTAAAAATGTTTTACAAAACGTTTAGAATTAAAAGAGTAAAACCAGAAAAGTAACGGGCAGTTGAAATAAAATGTGACGAAGTTTTCGATTTCTCAGATCTATTGTGACATCAAATAAATCACCAGTCTGTATCTGTGTGGTTGTGGGATACATGTTTCTTGATTCAATTCGAAGTACACAGTTCAAAAAAGTTAATTAAAATCTGATATTCATTCAAAGTACACAGTTCATTAATAAAATCTGATATTCATATAAAATGCCTAAAAAAAGAAAGCGGTTACTTAGTCGAGAAACAACTGGCGCGAAAAGAAAGAAAATTGCAAGAACAATAGAAACAGAGGAAGAATGTCAAATACGACTTGAGTCAATGAGACTTCATGCCAGTCAAAGGCAAATAAGTGAAAGTGCAGAGGAGCGTTCAGAAAGCCTTGCGATAAAACGTCTTCGTGCAAGTCAAGAAAGAATAAATGAAACACAATGTATACAAATGCTTACAAAAAGCTTTCCGAGCAATGAAGCGCTGAGGAAATGGACGATACTAAATCGCGAAGCGCAGAGCGCTGAGGAAGTGGATACAGAAACAGAATAAAAAATGTACTATCGGCTGGCATGTAATTGGTCGTGCCTTTAAATCCCCTGGAGGTCAAAAGGCGCAAACTTCATTTGCCAGCTCAAATCGGATGCATCCATACCGACATCCAACAAGGCGTCCACAAAATGATTTTTTGTGGAAAGGCCCCCAAAGCCCACTTTTTCGGAAAAAACCTTACTTCAGTCGCCGACCCCCTCCTCAGTAGAAAAGACAAAATCCGCAACAGAAGCAATTTTAAGAGAAATGGATAGTGTTTATTCTGTAAGTGAATTTTCTATTTTAATTCCTAAGATTAAAAGACTTTTTCAGTTCCAGTGTGATAATTTTAATGCCGGGAGAGTTGCAACATTTATCTCAACTTGGCAACGCCTTACCAACGACCCAGAAATACTTTCTGCAGTTGCTGGAGCTAAAATTGAGCTTGACAGCCCCCCTGGTCCACTGGAAGACAAGAAGCGAAAATTTTCCCAAAAAGAAAGCCAAATTATAAACGGTGAAATTATAACTTTGTTAAAAAAGGGTGTCTTAGAAGTCACGACCCCGGAACCTGGGCAAGTTATCTCCCCTATATTTATTGTCCCCAAGCCTGACGGAACTTTTCGCATGATATTAAATTTGAGAATTTACGCCCCGTTTACCGAGTGGATCCGTTCCAAAAAAGGTTACGATAGGTGTTTCATTTACACGGGTACGCATGGATCCGTTCCTTTTTGGGAACGGGATCGTATCTTTTTGGGTACGCTAGAAAAGCAGATCCATTTGGGTCCCTTCCCGTATCGGTGTCGTGTAAACGCTTGGAACGGAACCAGAACAGGCACAGCACTGAACTGAGGTTGTGTTATCGCGGGAAGTCCAAAATATAAGCAGTACAAAATGTCTGGGCCTATTGAAAAGCAAGTAATACCAATTTTGTCTCTAATGTTTTCCAATATAGCTTCTTTGTTGTATGTTGTAAGCTTAGTTTGCGGACAACATCGACAGCGATTGGAATGGAGTTCATGATGAACAAAACAACTGGGGCAGGTGAAGGAAGGAAATTCGTGTTCGCCATTTTCTGACAGTGTTTTGGCGCAATTACAAGTAACTAACAACAACAAAACACGCCTGAACTTGAACAACTGCGCATGCTCAACAATTGGATCCGTTCTCGTGTAAACTCAACAGCTTTTTATGTCCGTTCTCGTGTAAACGCTATACAATCGTTCCCATATCGTACCCAAAAGGCACGGACCTTTTGGGTCCGTATCTTTTTCTCTCGTGTAAACGGGGCCTTATTCACCACGTTGTCTATCACCATTTAAAATGGATACCTTAGCCCTAAAGGGCGAAAACATTAGCCCTAAAAACAAATTGTGGCAATTTCCGGGAAAGATCAATATTATTGCAGATAAAATTTCTAGAAACAAGGAGCCAACATCTGCAGAATGGAAAATCGATTCAAACGTTATAAGTCGTTGTTTTGCGAAGCTCTCTTTCACACCAAATATAGATCTCTTTGCATCTTGATTAAATTATCAACTAAACCCATACCGTAAATCCTCGAATAAGCCCCCACGTTCGAATAAGCCCCCCCATCGATTAAGCCCCCACCTAAAAAATCATTTTTGCAAATAAGCCAGAATCATATCTTATTTCGAGAAAGTCCCCAAAGGACAATAGCTATACAGTATCACTTCCTTTGACTCAAGACAAAAAAGCAAAGAGAAACGCAATTTTTGTGATTATAAACAAATGATAATTTTTGTCAGATCTTCACACAGCACTTTGTGAAAAAAGTTTAGCTGATTGAGAAAATTATGTCGTCTTTTTTCTGTCAACCATTGAGGAAAAAGCAAAACTTTGAAATAAGCCCCCCCCCTCGAATAAGCCCTCCCCTCGAATAAGCCCCGACCCAAAAATTCATTTTTGCAAATAAGCCCCCGGGGGCTTATTCGAAGATTTACGGTATGTGTCTTATCAACCTGATTCTTCTGCATATGCAGTTGACGCATTTTCTATAAATTGGAGCTTATATGATTTTTATGTTTTTCCTCCTTTTAGCTTGATTCCCAAGGTATTAAGCAAAATAAGTCGAGATCAAGCGGAAGGAATTTGTGTGTTTCCAGACTGGCCAACACAGCCCTGGTACCCAGTAGTAAAAACTTTGCTGAAATCAAAGCCCATTGTGCTCAAACCAAAGAAGGATCTTCTGACCTACCAAACAACCCCAACAAACAGCATCCTCTCCATTCCAAACTACAACTAATTGTATGTCGCTTATCAGCAAAAGTCTAGAATCAAGCAGCCTGTCTTCCTCAACCCAAAATCTTATCCTCTCTTCATGGCGTCCTGGTATCTCAAAACAACATCAATCTTATTTAAGTAGATAATGTTGTGAAGTGAGTCATTCGCTTGGACCCAGTCCTCGTATTGCGGTAGTAATGGTCTTGTTGAGCTTCCGGACACGCCCTGGGCAGTATAAAAATTATTGTAGTTATATTGTAAATCAGTTGTTTCTGTAGATATTTCTAATAAGTGTGTTTTCTTTGCTCCCGACCTCAAACTCTACAACATATGGCGCCCAACGTGGGGCTGGGAGTTAAGGAATAACACGCTGACGAAATTATAAGTGAATTCAAATCGAAATAAGTAGAGAATGGCAAATTCAGAAAACAATGAAGGAACGTCCAACGAAAATCTACCAATAGAGAGACTGATGAAGATACGTGGTGGGAACAGAGCCGTAGTGACGAAAATCGAAAGAGAAGCTAACGAAGTCATACGAATCAGAAACCCAATGAATTTTGAGATGACAGCGAAGATAGAAGCTATGGTGAAATCCCTCCAGGCAAAACAGAAATTACTCATGGCATTGGACAGCGAAATTTTGGATAAATGCGACATAGACGATGTAGACAAAGAAATCGAAGAAACGACAGATACAAACCTAAAGATAGAAGAAATAATTTCGAAGTTAGAGCAGCACAAGAAAGGAACAGTTTTCAGTGAAACAAGAACAGAACCAAATATAACAGCATTTGAAATGACGTCCTCAAACCGATCTCCAAGAAGATGAATACAGAAGTCAAACTTCAAACATGACAGATGGTGGCATAAGACTGCCAAAGATTTCATTGCCTCGATTCAATGGAGATGTAACCAAGTTTCAAGCCTTCTGGCAAAGTTTCAAATTGCAATTGATGAAAATCCAAGCCTCTCATCTATACACAAGCTCACATATCTGATTAATTCACTGGAAGAACAGGCCTTTAAAGCCTTAGAAG
The DNA here is from genome assembly GCA_013076295.1 of Sanderia malayensis. NCBI lineage: Eukaryota > Metazoa > Cnidaria > Scyphozoa > Semaeostomeae > Pelagiidae > Sanderia > Sanderia malayensis. Next base: position 849,201 of record RQOL01000532.1, read on the forward strand.
GTCTAGAAATTTCTGAAAGAAATTATGGACATGCGGTGGAAACACTACGAAATCGATTCGGCAAAGAACAACATATCATTAGCGCTCATATGCAGCAATTACTAAATCTTCAAGGACATCCCAATGAATCAGTAGCACAGTTGAGGTTTATCTACGACAAAATCAATGTACACGTTCGGGGGTTTGAAGCACTAGGAATGTCGTCAGAAAGATATGGAAGTCTGTTGGTTCCCCTGTGATTCTTTCAAGAATGCCTAAGGAAATCTCGATTTGAGAGCGAATTTGGAGCATAGATGAAATCATGGACATAATTAGATCCGAAATAGAATTCAGAGAAATGAGCCTAGCAGTCACGCCCGAGCAGAAGAAAAACGAAAAACCCGCAAGGTATTTACCAATGTCGTCCAACGCAACAACGAAATCATTCGTCGCGAAAGCCGGAGACAATAAATCTTCACCGAAGTGCTATTTCTGTAAGAGCATTATTCAAGTCAATGTATGGAAGTGGTGGATATCAAAGAAAGAAAGGCTATGTTATTAAATGGAAAGAGGTGTTTCTTTTGCTTACGTCAAGGACATCGAGCTAGAGAATGCAACAGCCCGAAGAAGTGCTTCAACTGTAAAGGAAAGCACAACACGGCCATCTGCTACGAAGAGCAACGAGAAAGAAGAGAAGTCTTTCCCCCAAGAAACAACGGAGAATACGACCGTAACAGCGGCATCGAAAGAATCATCAAACGTCTTGCTGCAAGTTACACAGACATATGCATTCGGAGAAGATCAAAGCAAGAAGGTATTGGTAAGTTTGCTGTTTGACTCTGGAAGTCAGAAAAGCTACGTAACAGAAGATTTAGCAAGAAAGCTTAACTCGCTTGTTAAGAAAACAAGTAATTTAAATCTAAACACGTTTGGCTCGGAAAATTGTGTTAAGAAAAGTAGCAAACAGGTTACAGTAAACTTAGAAAGAGGGAATGAAGTTTTTCCGATAACAGTGCATAGCCTGCCACAGCTTTGTTCTCCAATCACGACGCATATTAATACTAACGCTTATCCGCATTTGCAAGGTATCAAGCTCGCTTGCGACGCAACAAATATAGACAGGGAATTTTTTCCAACAAACTGGCGGAGAGGGTAACCGGGGATTTTTCACTTGTTTCGACTTCCTAATGTTAGTACCTTCAAATTTTCAAGGGTGTCCAAAAAATTTATCCCCACATGTCACGTGATCGATGACGTAAAGGGTAACGGTCAGAAAAATGTGAAAGTCGTCAAATTTAAAAACAAACGGCATCAATCGAAAGAGCATGAAAAACTGAACAAAATATACTATGAGATCTATATCCTAAAATCAAAATGTTAAAAGATATAACGTGTGAAACTTTCGATGACGTCATCAATAGTGAGAATCAAAAAGTAAGAAAAATATTAAATCAATAACGTAAGTTCTTTGAAATACGCCTTGGAACCACTATTGACCTGATATGATGTATAGCTAAATCTCAAAGCATGCATTGCTCTCAAAATTACAAAGGTAGCTATTCCATACGTTGGTTAAAAGCAATGCGCGCTCTGGGATTTAGCTGCATATCATGTCGAGGCAACAGTTGTTGCAAGGCGCAATTCTATAGAGCTTACGTCATTGTGAAACTGCTCTATTGGCACACTAAAGTTAGTAGTTCACAAACCTCTCATAGCTGGTTGAAATATTGTCCTGTTAGTATCATGCGTCGTTCCCTTGCCTGTCACTGTCTCTTGCTAGCCACCATTGTCATCAATAGTCACATGCGTGGGAAGGTTCTGTACAATGGACAACGGAACAATTTCATTGCTGCTTTGAACTACTTCAGCCCAAGCCTTGTTCTGAGCTAGAACATTACTGTAGGAAATAGCGTGATTCATTTTATGAAGCATTGATGTCATCTCTTTGCTTCCAGTTATACGATGCATCGTCATTGCAGAAAATATTTGTTTCGGTGTTCTTTCGCGACCCACAATCAGTGATTGCCGATCAGATGCGAGACTCCAGATTTTAGTGGCTAATTGCTGAGACTCTGTCACTTGAATGCTCTGTCACGAATGCACACTGCAAATCGCTTGCAGGTTATTCTTTCTGGTCAAGCGCATGATATTTACGCAGCCGATATCTTCTATCACAAATCCTGCTATATTAAGTTGGCGTCAAAACCTATTGGTACTGAAAAGATTATCAAGTCGGATGAAGATGTTATTGCAAAGAGTATAATGGATGAATTTTTCTTGAAACTCGAGAGAAATATTTTGCATCAAAATTCAGCGTATTTACTAAGCGACTTATTGAAAGACCTGGTCATAATGTTTGAAGAACAATCCATTCAACCAATTTTCATCTCTACTGGACGGCATGTAATTATTCACTCGCCTGATTTGAATCCCTGCCAATATTTTGTTGCTACACTAAAAGGCTTTGGTTTGAGGGACAACGATCTGCTTAAGGCATTTGGGAACATGATCAAGCGTAAAATCAAAGAACGTGAACCTGTTGAACAATTTCCGCTGAAAATACAAGAAATAAACACAGTGCTGGAGAAAGGTCCTTTGAAGGACCTCTATAATACGATATTTGAGTCTCAGCAATTAGCCACTAAAATCTGGAGTCTCGCATCTGATCGGCAATCACTGATTGTGGGTCGCGAAAGAACACCGAAACAAATATTTTCTGCAATGACGATGCATCGTATAACTGGAAGCAAAGAGATGACATCAATGCTTCATAAAATGAATCACGCTATTTCCTACAGTAATGTTCTAGCTCAGAACAAAGCTTGGGCTGAAGTAGTTCAAAGCAGCAATGAAATTGTTCCGTTGTCCATTGTACAGAACCTTCCCACGCATGTGACTATTGATGACAATGGTGGCTAGCAAGAGACAGTGACAGGCAAGGGAACGACGCACGACACTAACAGGACAATATTTCAACCAGCTATGAGAGGTTTGTGAACTACTAACTTTAGTGTGCCAATAGAGCAGTTTCACAATGACGTAAGCTCTATAGAATTGCGCCTTGCAACAACTGTTGCCTCGACATGATATGCAGCTAAATCCCAGAGCGTGCATTGCTTTTAACCAACGTATGGAATAGCTACCTTTGTAATTTTGAGAGCAATGCATGCTTTGAGATTTAGCTATACATCATATCAGGTCAATAGTGGTTCCAAGGCGTATTTCAAAGAACTTACGTTATTGATTTAATATTTTTCTTACTTTTTGATTCTCACTATTGATGACGTCATCGAAAGTTTCACACGTTATATCTTTTAACATTTTGATTTTAGGATATAGATCTCATAGCATATTTTGTTCAGTTTTTCATGCTCTTTCGATTGATACCGTTTGTTTTTAAATTTGATGACTTTCATATTTTTCTGACCGTTACCCTTTACGTCATCGATCACGTGACATGTGGGGAGAAATTTTTTCGGACACCCTTGAAAATTTGAAGGTACTACCATTAGGAAGTCGAAACAAGTGAAAAATCCCCGGTTACCTTCTCCGCCAGTTTGTTGGAAAAAATTCCCTGTCTAGTCCTAAATCAGTCAGTATGATTATCGGCGTAGATTATTACTATAGTATTGTTCTTGGAGAGATCAGAAAAGGCAGTTCAGGTCCAGTAGCGTTACAGAGAAGCTAGGCTGGTTATTGTCCGGACCTATCTCTGTTGAATATGAAAACAATAATTGCTGTAACGTCATTATTAGTCTTCTTATAGGTATGTTTTGCCCCCCACAGAGGAAATTGTTAACGAGAATCAAGAAACTGTCGAATCTTTAGACAAATTTTGGAAACACGAAGCCTCAGGGCTAACATTGCCACACGAAGACGAAATCACGAAGAAGAAGATAATCGACATACGAAAAAAGGATGGAAGGTACGAGGTGAGCCTTCCTTGGAAGGAGAATATTATAGAACCGTTAAACTCTGATTTAGATTTATGTCGTGGTAGATTAACGTCCTTGTATAACGAACTAAAGCTTAAACCGGATCTTTTACAACAATTTGATGATATTTTTCGAGATCAACTTGCTTCAGGCATAATAGAGAAAGTAGGCCCCGAGGAGGAAAATAAAGACGGGGCTCATTTTTTGTGTCATTTTGGCGTAGCCCGTAGCGATAGAGAAACAACGAAGTTACGCATTGTTTTTGATGGTTCGGCTAAATCGAATAATTCGTCATTGTCGCTTAACGATAGATTAGAAATAGGAACCAATCATATGCCGTTAATATTCGATACTTTAGTTTATTTCCCTACAAACCCCATTGCTTTGATCGCAGACATTGAGAAAGCATTCTTACAAGTCGGTATCAATGAGTCCGACAGAGACACGTTGCGATTTTTATCGTTCCATGACGCAAAAGGTCCTAATCCGAAAATCGTTCAATATCGATACAAACGTTTATTATTTGGTCTCACAAGTAGTCCCGCTCTATTGGCGGAAACAATTCGTTACCACGTAAAGGGATATCAGGATACGCATCCGGAGGTAGTTAAAATCCTTAGTCGTTTGTATGCAGACGATCTCTCTTGCGGCACTAACGATCCAAAGAAGGCCCTCGAAGTATATCGGAATTGTAAGAAATCATGAATCAAGGTGGTTTTAATTTACGTAAATGGAATAGTAATGATCAGGCATTGCTTCAAGAAATCAGTTCTATTGAAAACAATAATGAATTATCCAGAAAGCCCAAGGGCACCGTCATTGAGGACGATCAGACATCCACACAATATGTCCTAGGGGCTCCTCAAAGTAAAGGAAATTAGCATGTCTTAGGAGTTTGCTGGAATAGTCTTTCAGATCGTTTAAATTTCGATTTATCGAGTATTATAGAATTTGCACAGACTCTTATACCCACAAAGCGTTCTCTGCTAAAATTAGCAGCTAAGAATTTCGATCCCCTTGGTTGTTTAACCGTTTTTACCATTAACTTGAAGATTTTGTTTCAGCAATTGTGTGTTCAGCAATAAGCTGGGCTGGGATCAAGAATTGCAGGGATCGTATCGTAAATCGTATGACGCGTTAATTAAAGATCTCAAATTATGTAATATCAACCCTAAGAGGTCTTTTACAAGGTAATCAATCCGTTCGAAAGGTAGAATTACATGGTTTTTCCGATGCGAGTGAAGGTTAGTCCCCGATGTATGCGTCCTATAAGGTCCCGAAACATTAAATTCATATATATCCTATAGGAGCTAAGGGTCTAGGAACATTGTTCAAGTCATATATATCCTGAAGGGTCCCGAAACAATGTATAGAGGTACAGTACATTACATTATATTTCTGAATATGTGTAGATATAGTAAACAGACGTATATAACAGTAGATAGAATGTATAAGGTGTATATAAGACGGTGGAAATACATTCTAGAATATGTTTCTGAATAAATGTAGATATAGTAAACAGACGTATATAACAGTAGATAGACTGTATATAATGTATAGAAGCATGCTGGAAGTACATTCTAGGATATATTTCTGAATAAGTGTAGATATAGTAAACAGACGTATATAACAGTAGATAGAATGTATAAGGTGTATAGGAACTAACTGAAAGGGCCTAACTATGACGAAACTGTGACACACCTCCCCCCTTAGATTAATTATATTATCGAAGATACTATACCCTATTAATCTAACATAATACCGTTCTCATCATTGTTCACTTGCATGCATTGAAGTCTTCCAGCAGATTATCCGGCACAAACTCTGGGTCGATCCATTGAGTATGGCCATCATGAAACTCGACAAAGTATCTTGTCACAAGTCGCTGTCCTGGAAGCCTTGTCCGCAATTTGTCGTGAATTTTGATAACATCTTCTGGTTTTCCGTCTATTTCCTTCGCCAATTTCACCTGTTCCATATTTACTCTTTTGGTCTTGTTGTTTCTCTTTCCGGGGATGATAATTTCGACGTTGTTTTTTCCTACTACTTTAGAGACTTCATACGGCCCCACCCAAGGCTGATGAAACTTTTTCGACGTTCCCTTTTTCACGATGAAGTCTCGGATCCACACTTTTTCACCAACTTTCACATTTAGCTGCTTTATATTCTTGTCGTGGTGTGTTTTCTGCCGCTGCTGCTCTTTCGCAACCAGCTCTTTAACCAAGGAATACGCCTGCTGTCGCTCATTTTGCATGACTTTCAGATATTCGTCGGAGTACAGGCGGGTTGGCGGCTTCATGTCAAGCGGTGAATTGACTTCTCGTCCAAACATCAGAAAAGCTGGTGTGTGCTGCGTTACAGAGTGTGGCGTTGTTCGGTAGGCAAACTTAACTGCATCCAGATACTCGTCCCAAACAGAAGGTTTCTTTGAAGCGTACATCTTTACAGCATTGAAGAGAGTTCCATTCAGATGTTCATTGAGTCCATTTGAAGAAGGACGAAATGCACACGTGAAGATCTTCTTTACTCCAAGCTGCTTGCAAAGTGCTTTTATTAGTGCTGAAGTGAAGTTGCTTCCTCTGTCTGATAAAAGTTGTTCTGGACATCCGTAAATATGTATAAATTCTGCCAATTTCCTTGCCACCGTCTCAGCTTCCAGGTTTTCAGTCGGGTAAACGATCGGCCATCGAGTGAAGTGATCGGTCATCACGAGCGCATACAAATTTCCTCGGTCTGACTTCGGTAGAGGGCCAACAAAGTCCATCGCAACAATTTGCATCGGTCTTTCTGTAGTTATAGACTTCAGTGGTGTTTTGCAAGCCGGCTTCGTAGATTTGTATTTGGCGCATTCTTGGCAGTGTCTGATATGTCGCTTAATATCGGTCTTCATAGTGGGCCAGTAATATGCCATTTGAATCTTTCTGTAACAGCGGTAGAATCCAGGATGCGCAGATAGAGGGTTGTCGTGGTACTTCGTCAGCAACTGTCCAACTCTCGACTTTGGGACAAGAAACTGCTTCTTCACTGAGCCATTTCTCGTATCACACTTCCTATATACACATCCGTCTTCTGCAATAGCGTATCGATCTTTTTCTCTCTTCAGTTTTTCTGCTAGCTCTTGGTTTTCGGGTTCTTTTCCTTTTGACAAAAATTCGATCCATGCTCCCGCGTAATCATCTTCAATCTGTGCTTTCAAGAATTCGTGCTCTCCAACTGTCATTACACTGTCTTCAGCTACCGGGTATCTCGATAAAGTGTCGGCATTTGAGTGAAGTCTGCCTGGACGGTGGAAAACATCAAAATCGTAGGCTTGTATTTCGCTGATCCAACGAGCAAAGAGATTGTTTGGTGCGGTCATCGTTTTCAGCCACTTCAACGGTCTGTGATCGGTGACAACAGTGAATCGTCGGCCATACAGGTATGGATAGAAATGTTTCAATGACCACACAATACCTAGGGCTTCTTTCTGCAGCACTGCGTATTTCTTCTCTGATGACTTCAACAAACGGCTAGCGTATGCAACGACGACTTCTCCATTCGCGGTTTCTTGAGCTAGAACAGCGCCAATCCCGTAATCGCATGCGTCAGTGTATAGCTTGAATTGCAGATTGAAATCAGGACATCGTAGTACAGGTGCTGTAGACAGGCAGTTTTTCAGATCTTCAAAAGACTTCTCAGCTTCTTCACTCCCGCTAAATTTGCATTTCTTCTTTGTCAACTCTGTAAGGGCCTTGGTGCGACTTGCATACTCCGGAATAAACCTTCGGTAATACGAGGTCAGGCCAATGAAACTTCTTACATCTGTCTGATTCTTCGGTGTTGGAAAAGACTTTACTGCTTTTACTTTCGCTGGGTCTACTGCTACGCCTTCACTGAATACAATGTGGCCGAGAAACTTCACTTGTCGTTGCAACCACTGACATTTCGATGGCTTCACAGTCAAACCAGCCTTCGCAATTCTTTCCAGAACCAAGTCAAGTCTTCGCATGTGTTCTTCTTCTGTAGCAGCAAATACCACGATATCGTCAAGATATACCAAGCAATGTGTCCAATGCAGGCCTGATAGCACTAGATCCATCAATCTCTGAAACGTAGCTGGGGCGTTGGCCATACCAAAAGGCATCACACGAAATTCCCAGTGCCCATGGTGAGTCATAAACGCTGTTTTCTCGATGTCGCTTTCCCTCGTAGGTATTTGCCAAAACCCTGATTGGAGATCCAAAGTGCTGAACCAGGTTGCATTGCCAAGCGCATCTAACGTTTCGTCTATTCGAGGCAGAGGATATGCGTCTTTCTTCGTCACTTCGTTCAGTCGCCGGTAGTCGACACAGAATCGGTATTCACCATTCGGCTTTTCCAATAGTATCACTGGACTACACCAAGGACTGGCTGACGGTTGAATAACGTCTGACAGCAGCATCTTCTGCACTTCGTTTGCTATCATGTTTCTTTTCGTTTCAGGCACACGGTAGGGTCGTTGTCTGACAGGTTCTGCTCCTTGCACGTCAACAGGGTGTTCTACAAGAGGCGTGGTCGCCAATCGTCCAGACTTCGGCCAAACGTCGTGTTTCTTGAAAACGGAAAGCAAACTTGACTTCTGTTCTTCTGACAAGTGGCTGATCTTCATTTCTTCTATGGGTACTTCTGTAACATCTTCAGCAATCTGTTCGGCACGGACAGTATTGACGTCGGACAGAAATGGCTGCAGATGCATCAGTTTGGTACCAGGCTGCAAGGAAACTGTGCTGCAAGTAGTGTTTGCTACTTCGACCCAAACAAAATTGTCAGAATCAGCTTTGGTTACAATAGGTGCTACCAAGACTCTCTCATCAGTCTTCACCAATTGCCTTTCTCCAAATAAAGCCAAACCACAATGATTCCCAACCAATTCTGCTCGAATCCGCACAGGCTTTCCCGCAGGTAATGTCACAACAGACTTCAAAACAGCTACACAGTCAGAAGGCAGACTTTCAAACGAAACGTCAAGGCCACACAACTTTAATCTCCTTACACCATAATCTATGATTACACCTTCACTCCGCAAAAATTCGTCTCCCAAAAGCAAATCAAATTTAAAATCATCAACAATAATTACTGGCAAATCAAACCGCAACCCCTTAATTTGCAAACATATTCTTCCTTCACCAACAACAGGCAGTCTTTCTCCTCCAGCACCTATCAAACATGCTGCAGAACTAGCTATCTCCTGCCCCAAGGAAATCTGTTTCCACACCCCAAAATCAATCAAGGAATGCTTTGCGCCGGTATCAACAAAAACATCAAAATCAACGTTATTAAGTTTTGCTCTCACCCAAACACCTTCTTTCGCCAATCGTGACGCCACAGAGCAATTCAAATCAACGGAGATCTCTCGTGTTCTCGGAAAAGTCTCCTCTCCAACCTCTCCAACATTCGGGCATCAGGACGTCTTTGGGCCACTGCTCGTGCCTGAGTTTCCTTGATTGTTCGTTAATTCCGGGCAATTTCTTCGGAAATGTCCCAACTGCTTGCATTGGAAACAGACTACATCCCTTGGGTCTTTCGGCTGTCTCGATCTTCGCACGTCTGGCTGGTACGGTACAAATGCTGCTTGCTGCTGGTTAAACTGGGCATTTTGCATTACCTGGGCTGTCTGAGCTGTTAAATTCTGTACGGCTGCTGTTAAGCTATCTATTGCTTTCCAGATGGCTTCATTGCTTCGAGCTCGCTCGTCGTTGAACTTCTGAATGGTGGCCATAACATCGTCAGTTACCGTGTTCACCCTGGACCTTCGCCCCATGGTGTTTAAGAATACTTCTCTACGCTCGGCAGCGGTCACAGCTTCTTGGAACGTGGCTGGGCATTTCTCCCACACGGTTTCCTTGATTTCTGCTCGCAGTCCTTTGACAAAGCATTCACATGCTATTCTGTCTCTGCGTCCCGGCGAATCAAGACCATCGTGACCTCTTGTTACTAGCTGATCAACTCGTTCGGAGAACTCGACTACTGTTTCCTTCGATCCCTGTGTTATTTCTTGCAATTTCTGTCGGGCCAAATATCTTTTCTCCTCGGTATTGAAGGTGTCGTCCAAGGCTTCTTTTAAGGCGTCAAGATCCTGCCTCTCGCGTGCTGACATTCTCCAAAAAGTCCTAGCCGCTCTGCCTGCAAGGTACGCTGGAATTAGTTGAACTTGTTGCTCTTCGGTCCATCCATTTGCTGCAAATGCAACTTCCCAATTTACGAGCCATTCTGTGATATCTTCGCTGTCTTTTCCTGCGAATGGTCTGATATCCACGATCGTTTTTCTTGGCCTCGGCGCAGGTACTGGTCTAATCTGCTCGACTGCTTCGGCTTCGTTATCATCCCTTCGTGCCATTGTGAATTTTTTCTTCTTTTTCTTGTTTTTGGGTTCATCGAAATCTGATTTTCAATTCAATATCCCGCTCCTGTCACCAAATTGTCACAGACACAAGGCAGCGTATAACTCAAAAATTGAGACAGATTTTAGCTTTCCAGTATCTTTATTTTCTGCTCTGACTCGATTCTGAATCTCGATCTCACTGACTGACTTCTACTAAAAATTGAGTTACATATATACCAAATCTAGATCTAAAATTAAACATACATGAACGTAAGTCTACACGAGTGATAACAGTTAAAAGGAAGGGAGAGTCTAGTTAATTACTTACAACCAACGTAAAATTACTTGAAAAAGCAAATAAAATATGACTCAAACGGATAACTAGGATTACAACAATACTGAGAAAATACCGCACCTTCATGACGAACACTAACGGGGATATCTTTCAGCCACGAATGACGCAGGGGCATTCCCGCTAATGATATGCAAAAATAACCTAACTAAAATGAATGAAAATAGGAACTAACTGAAAGGGCCTAACTATGACGAAACTGTGACATATCCTAGAATGTACTTCCACTGTCTTATATACATTATATACAGTCTATCTACTGTTATATACGTCTGTTTACTATATCTACACTTATTCAGAAACATATCCTAGAATGTACTTCCACCATGCTTATATTCATTATTTACAGTCTATCTACTGTTATATACGTCTGTTTACTATATCTACACTTATTCAGAAATATAATGTAATGTATTGTACCTCTATACATTGTTTCGGGACTCTTTAGAACATATATGACTTGAACAATGTTCCTAGGTAAAGGTAGGCCCTTAGCTCCTATAGGATATATGGGCCCATGTACAGTCGACTTTCTGCGGACTTAGCTCAGCGGTGGTAATTAATTGGAATGCCAGGAATCGAGAAATTTGCTCAACGCTGAAAAGTAGCAAGTTGTCATCATGCATTACTCATGTAACTGCCCGATGACAGTAATAAACGAAAACAACATGGCTGGTTTTCGAAGCTCAGAACAAGATCGATATAGACAGGTGCACGGGCATAATTTATCGAATATCGAAGGGGAATATAGCTGATGGTGTTTTTCTGGTGTGAAATTTGATGCTCTTTCCGAATCTGCTTGTCCCCAAACGATTTAGTGGTGGGTGTGGCAGGGCGTGGTCAAAAAAAATTTCCTATTTTTTTTTCAAAATACCAACGGAAAATCGAGATTTATGAATAAATATACCTTATTTATTGTCACTTAGTGCTTTTGTTAGATAAATTTCCTGAGGATAACACTAAACCATGATATTCTCTAACCAATTAAGGTATATATTCATCGTCATCACTGTCATACGCAGCACAATCTTCTTCAGAGCTCGAGTACAGCCAGTCATAGTCGCCCTTGTCATCAGGACAGATTCTATGCTCTGTAAAAACAGTCTTTCCCGTCAACTCATCATCGCTATCTGTAGCATCTGAGGTCTCACTCGTGTCCATCACTGAAAAACTAGCGCTTTTTGCAGACTTCTTTCTTTTTCCCGACTTTCTCTTTCGCACTAATCGGGGCATTTGTGGCCCATGGTACCACAAAGGTAGCAGATGGCCAGTTTCTTCTCTTATCCAGCCGCTTTCAGAAACACTGACCTTTTCGACGACTGGTAAACTGAAATGTTTCAGATAGTATGTGGCCAAATTGGCCCTTTCGATCAGATACTTCAAGCTTCCAGGATCAGGAATAATACTTTGCGTTGTTTTTACCCTTAGCTTGTCGTATTCGTTGATTCGTGTAGTGACTAGGTCGTCGTTTTCTTTGCCATTGTATATTGTTTTATGAATAAAGTTAGTGATGTCACGTTCCCAATCTGCATGAAGAGATTTTTCATCTCCCAATTTTTCGAGAAGGGGCAACGACTTTTGTTTCACTGCCCTGTCAAAAACTGATTTCTTTGAAATCCGATAAAAATAACTAGTGGTGTCGCAGCCGGTTAGAGCATGAAAGGCAGGTAACAACAGGGCTGTGGAAATGCCAAGGAACTGCACGATCTTTCCGATGCTGATGAATTTATCATGGTCAACTTGCATACACCATTCCGACTGCGGTTGTTTTACTGCAAAGGCATATATCATAAGAATGAGGATATCCGTGTCCTTAGCTTTGATGATCACTGGACCATCAGATAAGAATGCATGCAATACTACACGAGTATCAGCTTCCTCGTGATTACAATCAAACAATTTAGCCACATTTGATGGAGTGACAGTCAGTGTTGTGTTCCTATGATTGACTGTGCAAGGAACATTGAAATTGGACCGTGTTTCTAGCAGACAGGTAAATTCAACGAATCGCTTGATGAGCTCGTCTTTATTCTCTTTGTTGTGCATAAACATTTGAAAGTCTTTACCATTCATCATTTTTTGTTCATTAGTACCCAAATGAACCCTTGCGCTACAACCTCTTTCTTGTCTCTCAGCATCTTTGATCGAGTACTCTTGGTCGTCAATATAGTTATCGAATACTATGACAGTTTCCTGTACATACCATGATGAAGGAGGTGTGAATGCTTTCAATTGATTTGCCATGTACTGACCCCATGTTGTGGTGGGCTTTGAAGCCCTGATTACTGCCATACCGTCATAAATTGTTGTCGCTCGAAGAGGTGGAGATTCGATGGTTGCCTCAGCTTGGTCAATGAGATTATTTCTGAATGCTGCTTTAGATCCTGGTTGATACAACTTTCCGTCGGGAGTTGCTATTGCAAGAGGATATTTAGTGAGACAATAAGAAAATGCTTCTCTTTTATCGTGGCATTGTGAAACAATAAGACCAAGTGCTTGCCGATCTTCTTTTAGGACTGATAAGGCCTTTGCAGGTTTCTGTTTCTTTTCTAGGCCAGTTTTAATTTTGCTTCTCTCAATAGGCTCAAAGAAACCAACTTCAGAAGAGAGCAGACGATCCGAGTAGAAATGTCGATGCATTTCCTTACCAGCAGACTTTGCTTCAAGAAGTCCTGTTACTATTTCCGGACTAATTTCAATTCCAGTTGAAAGGGTGCGTGCTGGCCCTGCGAATGGGTACGAGTATGTGCGCAACTTCTCGATCAAGTTCATCACTTGCTTTTCGTGCTTAAACTTTGCGCCAGTCGTTGTTTCATTATGGACATTAGAGGTTTTTATTCTAAATCGCTCCTTTGTCAATAATCTTAATTTAGCTAACTTATGGGAGTTTTTGTAAAAAGTGTCCACGGCTTCTGGGGAAGTGCTGTAGCCACCGCTCATAGGACCACCGCGTACTTTGCTTTCACGATTAGGACCAATCTCTGTAACTAAATCTCCAGGGATGCTCGAGAAAGCTTCGCCACTAAGGCTAACTCCAGGACCATATTTTGCAAGATCATCAAAAGCATTTGGATTTTCGGTTTTCATATTTGAAAGCATGATGTGGCTGTATGTCAAGTACCGAGCGTAATTTTGATGATTGAAAGCAAAAAGCAGTGGAACCAATTGCTGCAATGCTTCTAGATGGAGCTCCATATTCTTCTCTCTGAAACTGACGACAAATGAAAGCATTGTACTTACTTCGAATATGTACTTTAGCAAAAATGTGCCCATTGTTCCAGAACACTTAAGAATCTCATTTTTCCAGGTTTTAAAGTTTGGGTGAGATAAAACAGCTTCCAATGAAGTTGGAGATACTGATGATGCAAGTGCTTTAGCTACTTCCGCAAGCTCCCTTGATACTTCAACTTCAGATCCTTTGAATCTTAGTAATGCTTCCAGTGATTGTTTATGAAGGCGCATAGACCGAGAATAGTGCCGGCCTTCTGCTGCCTGATCAACTGACCCTTCTGCGATTATTCCCGATTCACACCACCAGTCTCGAAATCCCAAGCAACCAAACTGCTTATGCAGAACTTTTAACCAAACCAGAAGGGTATGAAAGCCACCCATCAAACAAATCACTTTCTTGTATTTATCACACTCTTTCCACATTATCTGAGACATTTTGTAGAAGACTGCTTGGTCACAGTGCACAAATATATGTTCCAGGTGAAGACTGCCAGCCATATCCAGAATATAATCCAAGTAGTATTTGCAGATTTTGTCATCTGGAGGATGTGATATGGTGGGAAGATACTCATTGCGCGACTTTGTTGTCGCTACCGATGTTGCTTTCTTGTTAAAGGCAGTCCACGATCCGATTGAATTATTACATGATACTGTGCTACCCTGACTAGGAGACGATTCTGGCACCATACTATCTTCCTGTGGAGTTTCGGTGTCTTGTGAGAGAGTTTGTGTTGCCATCGCAGCTAAAGCCCAAGCGCAATCCTTGCTTAGTCTGTGATCAATTTCTTTTTTATCATCATTGCAATCATATGCCTTAATAGTAGGCGGGGCCTTTGGTTTTCCAATCCTAAATTCGTCGTAACAAACATCTTCTGAATTTCGAACAGCTCTTGTCTGTCCTTCTAAAGGATAAAAAAGTGAATGGTGTTCTTCGCCAGGCAGTGTTGGTTGGTTAATTGTGCCGGTAGTGTCATGAGTCGTTCCAACACCTGTTAAAGTCATTTGTCGCCCATCATTATTGTCTAGTGTAATGTGTGTTGGCTTGAATGGTTCCATGCAAATGGGGGCTACTCTTTTCTGCAATTCTTCAGTTGTGTCCTTTGCCCATTTCTTGTTAGTCTCGCGAATGGTTGTGTAGCTAGGAGTGATTCCAACTTTACTTAGGAGGTTGATTGTTTCTTTGCTCCCTGTCACTCTATGAATAACCATCCCTAATGCCAAGGATGTTGATGAAAATTCCCCTGTTAACAACTGCTGCCATGTTCCAGCAATCGACCAGACCTTGTTTGCTTGCAAAGATGAAAGGACAACATATCCGTGCTCATTTTTCTTTGCAGAAGGATGCAGTGACAAGCCAATTGCATTGTAGATTTGCTGTAGGGGTTCATGCTCATCAAGCTGTGCGACTAATTCATCAAATGAAATTTGTTCATTCCTAACCTGACCTTCAGCAAGCTGCTTTTGCTTTAGGCACTTAACCTTTCTGTTAATCATATTTGCAAATGCTTTAGTGATGTCATCATCTCTTAAGCCTGCTCCTTGCAAAGTTGCCAATGAGTAATCAAGCGGATTAACATCCACTGAGTGAAGAATATTGCCTGACCCCCGAACACCTGAAGCTCTTGCAAAATCGACTTTGCCTTCGAACTTTCTCAATATCATGTCCTTTACTTGGCTTGCAAATGTTTTGCGAGATGCTCCCTCAATCGGTACCACGTGGAAATCATAAAGACTTTGCAGATCTTCAAGGAGATCAACAAGAAAGTAGCAGCACTTTTCGCTAATAACTTTAACTTCGATTATCTTCAAGAACTCTTCCTCTGCACAATGTGCATTCATCGTTTCAAAAGGAACATCAGTTTCAATATTCACTGTGCGGGATCTTGTGAAAAACTTATAGCAACTTTTGTGGTAGTCCAACTCTCTTGCGAAGAGGTCTCCTCCACCTGCTTGATGAATCTGCAATCGTTTTGCGGCACTTTGAAGAATGGGGTCATCTGAATGCTTATTTTCATCCAGAACACTGATCAATTTTGCCTCCGCTCTTGGCTCTTGAAGCTTCATCAGCGTCTCCTCATGTCCACGTAGTTTCTTTCTGCCTTTGTTGCAGACAAAACATTTCCTGTTATGATCACTTGGTGCTGGTAAATGATCCACTTTACTACGTGTTGCTGGGCACTCTGAAGTACTAGGAAGATTTGATGCTTGGCTCTGCTCTTCATTCTCAGTCAACATGGGTTCCTCGTCAAATCCAGGAGCAGAATCACTGAGGTTAGCTTGCAATTTCGTGCTATCTCCGAAATGCTTGCGACATTGTGTGTGGCATTTCAATTCATTGTTGGCTTTTGACGTAAAATGCTGCTTCAGAGTGTCATGTGCATACGGAAAATTTAGAGCATATGATCTTGGACTTGTGACACATTTCCACTGTAACGCCTTTTCTCTTATCGATTCCCAACTGTGAAAAGAAAAACAGTCAATAAGTCCCCATTTACAGGATGAACGCCAACAGGGTAGAAAAGCAAAATGCATTCGTATCTTACCCTTTTTCCTTGAAGACCTGACTTTTTTCAGATTTGCGAATCCTTTCTTTACATAAGCAGCACAGAACCGACTGGTCAGCTGTTTTTAAGGAAGCAAACGGTGTTGCTGATGGTAGATCCATTAAAAATCCACCTGAAACGAGTAAATGAAGAGATGCGTTCCCGCAGAGGAGGAAATATGCGATATTTGTTATCTAGATGTGAATATTCAATTTCAATTGCGAAGAATTTGAGGTTAAACGATTTTGATTTAACGTGATTGAAAATTGATTAAAGATTCAACCTACCTTAGGCCACATGTTCAACTTTTACTGCAGCTATACACCAAGACCACCAGGATAGTTTTATTCTGCCACACACCGTAATTGTTTATTTTACCCGGATGTAGATATTCACGGAATTCTTTGACCAAAAGCGTGTCGAAAGAGCTATTTTTGAGGTGCATTTTAAAAAATAAAATTGACGGCAATGGGATATATTTGATTGTTTTATTTCATTTTACACGGAAACACAGCACAATGGACAATAAATAAGGTATATTTATTCATAAATCTCGATTTTCCGTTGGTATTTTGAAAAAAAAATAGGAAATTTTTTTTGACCACGCCCTGCCACACCCACCACTAAATCGTTTGGGGACAAGCAGATTCGGAAAGAGCATCAAATTTCACACCAGAAAAACACCATCAGCTATATTCCCCTTCGATATTCGATAAATTATGCCCGTGCACCTATCTAATATTACATGTTATGAAAACGCACAGGAGAAATGTTCTGAATGAATTGTGAATTATGCCCCTCCATTGGCAAGTACCGTTATATTTTGGGCAAATATAACGGTACTTGCCGTTATATTTTGGCATATTTTGGGCAACAAATGGCTCCACGTTTACGAATGCCCCCTCCATCATTTCAGTCCTACATGTTTGAGAGGCAGCACTCTGAGGCCAATCTCATTTATGCTTGCATTGATATAGAAAATGTTCAAGCAGTCCTTTTGTTAAACATTTTCTGTTGTTTTTTCCAGCAAATAAACTATAAATATAAAGAAAACCTTTTCTCTTCTTCGGGCATTTTTAATTGCATGCGTGACCTCAACAACAAAATGAAAGCAAAACCTGCCTTTCTTTCTTGCACAACAGCGAATATGTTATTGGCAATGACAGGAGGAATTAAAGTGAGCAAGTTGAGCACCTCGCGAGGTGCTCAAAGCTGCGGGGTGTTGCTCAGGCCAGAGATGACCATCTACAGTTCTGAGCAAGAGAACCCTGGGGCGATAATTGGGATCATCCCCGAAAATATGCAAGTTTTCTTGACTTGAGCATGACTGTACATGGGCCCTATATGAATTTAATGTTTCGGGACCTTATAGGACGCATACATCGGGGACTAACCCGAGTGAAAGGGCTTACGCAGCCGTAGTTTACGTCAAAGTCGAATATTCAGAGATATATCCTAGAATGTACTTCCACCATCCTTATATACACTATATTCGTATTGGGTAGATTCTAGTGCTGTGTTTTGCTGGATCCGTCATGCTAAGCCTTGGACACAATACGCTCGTCATCGAGTTTCACAAATTCTTTCTACGTCAAAAAGAGAGCAATGGTTTCATTGCCCGGGCTCGCAGAATCCCGCAGATTTACCGTCGCGTGGTATCTATTGTCATCTCGATGAGAATCTCTTGTGGTGGGAGGGTCCTCAATTTCTGAAATTAGAACCCTCAGAATGGCCTAAAACCCCAGGCAGTAAAGAGTTAGAAACAGAGCTGGCCTTGAAAGAGAAAGTGAAATCAGAGCCAATTATTACGCATGCAATGCTTGCAGAAGGAAGTCAGTTGAAAAACAATTGGAGCCAAGTCATAGACTTAGAGAGATTTAGTAACAAAAGTAAGCTGTTGAAAGTAGTGTCATGGGTGTTCAGATTCATTTATAATTTGAAAGCCAAGGTAAAACAAGAGCAAGTATCCCTAGACAACATAGTTAGCGTAGACGAGATAAATTCAGCAGAAAACGTATTGATCAAGTTCATCCAACTAGAGAGTTTTGAATCGGAAATTCGTTATTTGTCGTTAAGTTCGTCGGGTAGATTGCGTCAGTATAAATTGTATCATGTCTGTGTTAATATATTAGAAGTAGAATCATGTTCGTGTTAGTTATATTGTTTTCCTGTGATGTACTTGTGACCGTGCCGTTTGTCCATGTTATATCCGCTTTTGCTGTCATTATTGATTGATGTGGCATATTATGATTGTTTTAACTGTGTGAAATTATAATAGTATTTTAGTTTAATGATTGATCTCGAGCAAGCAACATCTTGTGTTCTCTTGACTATACCTGCTTACCCAGCCTCGCTACAAATTGGTGACAGGAGCACAGGTATGGCTTCAAGCATTTTACCAACTCCTTTTACTTCTGGGGATTTTGGTGTCTGGATTCGTCAATTTCAGCGATGTGCTGCCGCTAACAAATGGAATACCGAAGCGCAACTCCTAAAGCTTCCAGCCTTTCTTGATGGTCCGGCCGCCACATATTATGAAACCCTCTCAGATGGGGATAAAACATCTCTGGACAGCTTGGTCGCCAGTCTGCACAAGTGTTTTTTCCCTCCAACTGATCGTGAGCGGTATTATCGAGAGTTTGAAGACCATCGCCTTCGCCCCGCAGAAGATCCCACACTCTTCCTTTGGCATTTGAAAGAATCACTCCGGAACGCTGAACCGGATTTATCTGCACCGGCTTTTGATGCCTTACTACGCCGGCAGTTCTTTAAAGGCTTGCAAGAATAACTACAATTGAAATTGTTGGAATCTGATCCTACGCCAACCTTGGCCACAATGACGTCATTCGCTCAGCGGTTCCGTTCACTCCAACGGTTGCCCACCAGCCCTGCCACTGCATGTGCCGCTGTTGCCACTCGCCCCTTGGCCATGGAGGATAAACCTCTGTCCCAGCAACAACAACAACAATTAAAGCTGGATAACGTTACTGGCCTACTGAGCAAGCTTGCTGAAGGACAAGCTAGTTTGATCGCTGCAACTTCGTCATCAGCTGCTCGTCAACCATCTTCTGTCATGCCTCCTCGTCGTTCCGGTTCTTCTGTTTGTTTCTGCTGTTTCTTCTGTGGTGCACCTGGTCATATCCTCCGGAATTGCGACAAACGTCAAAGAACGCAGAAATGTACCCTTTGCAATGGCTGGGGACATCATCCACAGAACTGTGCAATTAACTTTGATTCCTCTCAGCCAAAATCTGATCTACGTCAACAACCAGATCATAAGTTTCCTTTAAACTTTCAGGGGATGCCTCACTATTAGGTTGGAGTGATGAGCATCCCACTACTTTTGCTTTTGGAACTACTTCTGTTGCTCCACGTGCCATAGTTCCTTGCCAACCCCTTGTTTCTGGTAATTTTACTGGTGTACAGTTGTCAGCTCTTGTTGACACAGGGTCAATGCAATCTATTTTGAGTTTTGATGCTTTCCAGTGCATTTTTCAGAGCTGTACACAGCAAAACATTGTCCCACCGTTACTTGGAAGTAGTACCAACACTTGTTTATCTATTACTGGACAACCGTTGCAGCCTGCTGGTGCAGCGGTCTTCCAGTTCTCATTTCCTGGTTGTGATTTTGCATTTAAAGTTCTTGTATGTAATAATATGCTGCAACCCTTCCAATGCATTCTGGGATGGGATTTTATTGTTGCCTTTCAATTACACTTGGCTTATTCTGGGGATTCCTATTTCTTAAATGGACCACATGGCAGTACTCCCTTGATACCTTGGGCCCCACCTTCTGGTTCAATTTCCTCTAATTGTTCGATCCTGTCCAGTTCTCCTCAGGTGGGTCCGCCTTCTGGCTTTGCCCAGTCGTCCAGCCAAGGGCCAGTCACCCTCAGTCTTGTTGATAGTTTTCCATCCCGGGTAGTAGTGAGTGTATTTTACAAGCTAAGTTACCTCGAGGGTATTCTGAACAGTTGGGTATGGTGTGTAGTTTAGATGATTTTCCCCTTATCATTGCATCAACCTTGAATCAATCAAGCCATAGTAAGGTCTTTGTACGTGTTTTGAACTCCTCGGAGTCTCCAGTCGAATTACATTCTGGTCAGAAGGTTGCCAAATTTCTTCCAGTTGTTGAATCTCTTCCAGCTAGACTGAGATCACCTGTTGATAATATTTGTGCTACTGTTGTTTGCCAGCCAAGCATGGACCCTTGCACATTGCAAGAATTAGAGACAGCTGTTGGCTCTAGTTTATCCAGCCATGATCGTAATCAGTTGTTCCAGACTTTGCTTGAATTTCCAGATGTGTTTAACAATGGCTTAGGCCACACTACCGTGACTACTCATAAGATAAACACAGGTGATTCCCCTCCGATCCGCCAACACCCTCGACGCCTCCCCTTTCTACCTTGTGTCAGTGTATCATACCAAAATGAATGCTTAATTAATTAACTACTAACTGAGTAACTAAATGTTGCGTTTGATTAAATGAAAGTTGCGATGTTGGGTGTGTCGTAAATACTTAAGCAAATAAGGTTAAGAGTAGGTTGTGGTTAGGCGTTTGACTACAAAAGGCTAATGAATATGTTTGTTTAGATAATAGTTGATAAATATGGTTAAGTGTTAGAATGCGTGTTATGATTCGCTAGTTAGTTGAGGTGCTCATTGGTAAGGCTGCTGAGCACACTACAGAGAGACAAAATCGTACCCTTCAAAGTATCATATCTAGCTTTGTGTCAGAACATAATGTCGATTGGGATGATTGACTAGCCCAAGCAGTCTTCGCATATAACACAAGTGTTCACGAGTCAACAGGTATTTCTCCCCATGAGATGGTATTTGGACGCCCAGCTCGAATGCCTATCGAAGTTGAGTTGGGTGTTGCCCTACGAAATCCTACCAGCCAGTCAAATTATAGTCAGTAATTAAGGAAAGCTCTTAGCCACTCGAATCAGCTTGCACAGCGTAATTTAGTCAATGCTAGAGCTAAGCAAGCTTCCCAGTACGACAACAACAGTAAGAGAAACTGGCAGCCCTTTGAATCAGGACAGACGGTCTGGCTTTGGCGCCCCAAGCATTGGAAATTCGGTAAACGATGGACTGGCCCTTACAGAATACAGTCAAGAGATGGGAATTTCCGGTTAACATCGTCCATGGGAAAATCTCTTGTTGCTCATCATAATCTCTTGAAGCCTTGTGTCTTACCCTTAAGTCAAGGTATCCCAGTCCATCCAGGGCCAGAAACCCCAGGCATTACCCTTTCTGAAACTGTAGAGACCGAGGTCGATCCAGAAGCTGGGAACCAAAGGGATATTGGAGGTGGTGCTGCCTGGCCCAACAGACCTCCTTTTCTCCGACAGGTCGTTAATCCCCCCCATTCGCTTTGGAAATGTTGTGGCACATTAATGCATGCATACTTTGTCCGTTTTTCAAATTGTAAGGGAGGGGAAGATGTAATGTTATGATTGCGTCAGTATAAATTGTATCATGTCTGTGTTAATATATTAGAAGTAGAATCATGTTCGTGGAGTCGATGAAGATTCACCGTTCACACATGTAGGAATAGATTTTGCAGGACCACTTATTGTAAAGATTAATTCGAATATTCAAAACCAGGAAAATGCCAAATGTTACGTGTGTTTATTTACGTGTGCTTCAACAAGAGCCGTACATCTCGAATTAGTTGAAAACCTAACTGTTGAAGCTTTCATTTGGGCATTTCGTCGCTTCTGTGCACGACCCGGTTTACCAGCTACAATTATTAGTGATAATGCTAAAGCCTAGCGCACACAGCAGATTTTTGTCGCAAAAGACGAAGATTTTTGTCTTTTTCATAAAAACTGATTGCCCGCACACAGCACGATTTTTTTCGGATTAGTGCCTCGATTAAGTTTTGTGACCTCTTTTTCACATTGTTTAAACTTTTTGGCGCGTAAAATAAAATTCCAAACACGAATAAAATTGCTCAAGAAACTGACGAAGGTTATGAATTTGACAAAAAAGAAAGCACTGTTGGCTATTATCCTTTTAATAAGACGAAGAAGAAAGAGGCGAATTGCGAGACGAATGTGGGTGAAATCCTGGATTGAGCGTAGAAATGAGCTGGGAGCATATCAGAATCTTGTTCAGGAGTTAGCATCGGAGGATAAACCTATGTACCAACGCTATTTTCGTCTCAATGAAGACCTTTTCAAATTCACGTGACCATATAATCCAAGTTTGATTGGTTTAAAAATGAAAAACTTGTCTTTCGACCCCGCACATTGCACGATTTTTGTCTTTCGTCGCAAAAGACAAAGACAAATATCAAAGATTTTTGATCTCAAAGATAATCGTAAAAGACAAAAATCTTTGCGATTTTGCCCCGCACACTACAGATTTTCGTCTTTTGAGACAAAAATCTTCGTCTT
Organism: Sanderia malayensis; assembly: GCA_013076295.1. Classification (NCBI taxonomy): domain Eukaryota; kingdom Metazoa; phylum Cnidaria; class Scyphozoa; order Semaeostomeae; family Pelagiidae; genus Sanderia; species Sanderia malayensis. Next base: position 871,990 of record RQOL01000532.1, read on the forward strand.
TTGCGACAAAAATCTGCTGTGTGCGCTGGCTAAAGAGTATTTTGTAACAAAAGGCGTTAAGTGGAAATTTATAGTTCAATTAGCACCCTTTCAAGGGGGATTTTGGGAAAGGTTAATACGAAGCGTTAAACGTTGTTTAATCAAGATAATCGGTCGCGCATTATTAAGTTTTACCGAGTTGAATACAATTCTCGTTAAAATTGAAAGTGCAGTGAATTCTCGTCCATTGACTTACGTATTCGATGATAACAAAGGGATCTCGTACCCTTTAACACCGTCCCATTTGATTAACGGTCGAAACTTAAATCGGTTAACCAATGACGCATACTTTGAGATTCGTAACACGTACGAAAGTTTGTCAAAACGCGCGCAGTATAATCATAGATTGTTAAATAAGTTTGCACTATTGCGGAAAAATGAATACTTGTTAGGTCTTTTAGAAGCGTACCGACCGAATGGGAGGGAAAACTCGTCAAGCAATCCCATAATTAACTTGAATGACATTGTTGTTGTCAGGAACGAAAAAGAAAAAGGGACATTCTGGAAAATTGGTAAAGTCATCAAATTGATAGTTGGGAATGATGGCTCGACGAGATTAGCCCAGGTAGAGGTAATCTCAAAGAATGGTAAGACAGTGCTGAAACGACCCTTAAAACACCTAGTTCCGTTAGAAATACATTAAAACCGAAAACTTTCGGACTTAAAAATTTCGGACAAAATACTTCGGACAAGAAACTTTCGGATGCTTTTTCAAGAATTTCGGACGAAACAATTTTCGGACTAGACAAATTTTCGGACAAAGCTAAAATCGATGAAGATGGCAAAAATTGTGGACGAATTTTTATAAAAAATGTGTGCGGATAGCATGTTAGTTCATAATTGATATGATATTTAGTTTAGATCTTCAAAAGAGTCCTCTGGCTCCAGCTCCATGCTAATGCGCCATCGATCCCTGGCATTTGAAAGCCTTTTCTCATCATTTCAGGGTTGTTACGCAAATAGTCATACAGCCAAGTCAATCACTGTGCATGAAGAGGTTTCATCGTAAAAAGCTTTCGTGAAACTCCAATGGAATAGACTTCAATTCCACAATTGATATGGGCCCGACACTCTTGGCATACGACTCTTTAAACTTTGATTTTAGAAAATTTGTTGGCGGACTATTGACAGTAGGCTTCAGTGACTGAAGATGATGTGTTAAATTAGCTGGCACAAACATACTGACACAGTTATTGTCTTCAATTAATTGAAATACTGCATCTGTTGCTTGCTCCCTGAACACATCAAAGATAACCATGGCCCTCTGTTCCCTCGGTAGCTTCAGTTCATCTCGTTGTTTTGGCACAAAGAGAAAAATCATTGAATTGAACAACTGAATCACTTTTTTTCAATTGTTTGATGTATATGTCACATCAAAGCCTTCTGGAAATCTAACCTCTTGTGGAAGACAACGATTTATATTCCCTCGTAGATCAGTTGCGATGGCAAAAAACGCTTAAAAGTTACGTTGCTCAAACAATGTGGCCCTTGAGCTTGATTGGCCTGTGATTGAAGATGATGAACATGAGGATGAAGGAAACAAAAATGCTCAAAATGTCAAAATAAATGGGAAAAGCGCAAAATTATATGCGTAGATGATTAACTTTGATGAACATTGACCATTTCTGTGTGTATTTCTGTGTCTTCCGAAAAAACAAACTTTCGGTCAATAAAACTTTCGGACAGCAAGTACTTTCGGACAATTAAACTTTCGGACACAATTTTGTCCGAATGTTTGATCGTCCGAAAGTTTTCGGTTTTAATGTACGTAGTCAGAGTAGTCAGTCAGATACACAACAGCAACAGGCGCCACCGCAGCAACAAGCAATCACATGCCCGCCACTTACTTATCCCTCCCAAGTGATTCCTTCGTTCCTCTGAGAACCTCAGATTTAGGGTACGTAATATCGGGATAATGTGTTGTCCTTATAAATTTGGTTTGATATTTCTTATGATATACCAGTGTCACTCACTTTTAAGTATGACCAGTAGCGCATGCGCTCGCTTCTCGTGTGATTCCTCCGTTCCTGCTGATGGTAGAGAAGAATTACAATCAAACTTCAACTTCCAGGTAAGTCTCGTTTAATTTTCTAATTCTCATGGATCATCGATCTAACATCCCGATAACCGATGGAAAGAACACGAGGACGCTGCACAGGAAGCTCGCATCACCTCACTGCAGTGGGTGGGACTTCGTGCTCACCCCGGGTTCATTTGATATTTTTCATTTCCCCTTGGCAAACATTTATATTTACAATAGTCTAACATAATTCAGGTAAATCAATAATCAAATATATGAGGCTCTTACCAATCCATTATGCGCAGTCCAAAGTATCAACAGCCAAGTCATGCTCTTACGCAAGGTCAGCAAACCGCAGCGCAGAATCAAAGCAAAAAATTATGTTTATTGTACAACGATGGTGAATAATGAACAATAAATATTCACCCCGTTTGTGTGATTATAAAAGAAAATATTAAAATATTAAAGTAGCTCTTCGTTTGAATGAACATTTGGAGAAAAATGACTTGCATTCAAGTAGCCAATTTGGTTACAAGAAAAACCATTCTACAGAACTTTTGCTATTGAATGTTTTGGACGACATATTAACTGCATTCGACAAGAAATGTGCCACTGTATGCTTGATGCTGGATCTTAGTGCCGCATTTGACACAGTTGACCAGGAGAAACTTGTAGAGATATTACACTTACAGATTGGAATTAGAGGAAAAGCATTGGATTGGTTTGAATCTTTTTTGAGAAATAGAACTCAAACTGTGTATGTAAACGGCTCGTTTTCCTTTTCTTCCCAGTTAAAGTATGGTGTTCCTCAAGGCTCTGTCCTAGGACCCATACTATTCAATATCTACATAAGATCACTATATGCCTTTGTCAAAAATCATTCTTTTGAGATTTGTGGCTTTCCCGATGACCATCAACTATACCAAACCTTTCATCCAATTTTTCAGTCTGGAATTTTAATTTTAATGTCAAGCATAAAAAATACCCTCATGGGAGTGAGTGGCTGGTGCAGTCACACTTTTTAAAGTTAAATACAGAGAAAACAAAAATCTTAGTCCTGGCACCTCCTGCAGTGAGTTCTGAAATTTTTATTAAAGGTATACAATTAGAAGAAGGTAATTGTATTAGATTTTCTTCAAGGGCAAAAAACTTAGGTGTCACGATAGATACAGAGCTTACACTAACTCGGCATATAAATAACATAGTATCGAGTTGTCATTTTGTTTTACGAAATATTGCAAAAATCAAATTCTTTCTCCCTCATGATTCTTTAAAGATTTTAATAACATCCTTCATAACATCTAAATTAGACTATTGTAACTCATTATTTATTAACCTCCCCAATTATCTGATACAGAGACTGCAATCGGTACAAAACTCCGCAGTTAGAATAATATTTAATAGAACAAAGTTTGACCACAAGCCTCTTCATGATCTGTTTTTACAATTACATTGGTTGAAAGTGAAGGAAAGAATCGTTTTTAAAATATGTGTAATAGTTCACCAGTGCGTATGGGGAGAAGCACCAAGCGTTTTAAAAGTAAGTTAAATTTGCTAAATAATCGAAATCTTATTCTAAAGGTGGATGTAACAAACACAAATTACGGAAATAGGTCCTTTAGTAATGCCGGACCAATGTACTGGAATCGGTTACCTTTGCATATTAGATCTATTGTAAACTGTTTCCAGTTTAGGCAGAATTCGAGCGGCAAAAACACGACAGATATAGTTTTCTCAAACGTATATCATAAACAACAAACCGACCTTGGCCTTTCTCAAGAACCAAGTATATCTCTAACTAACTTTTACAAACATAAGCATATGGTTTTAAATACAAAGTTACGATGACTAATTTAGCAAACTATCCAATCAAAATTAAGAATAACAGGAAAGGTGCGAATAGAAAAGTTATGTTGATTATAAGCATAAACGGATACAATCTAGGTTATACGAATGACTAACAAATAAGCCGAATATAGTGTGAATATAAACTTGTGCCAACGTTATGGAAAAACAACCTTAGTCATGAAAGTAAAGGAAAGACGATAAGGCATGAAAGGAAGACTATATATTGAAGACTTTATATTGATGATACATAAGGGCGGAATATCAATACTCTAAGGAAATAGCTATGTAATGAAACGCTCCAAATAGGATCACACATAATATAAGAGAGAAAAACAAGCTAGAAAACACAAGTGATGACGCAACCTAAGCAGCAAGCATAACAGTGTAGGCGCGGGGAATACGCAGTATTACATACCTCCCCCAGCAGGGTAAAGAATCGTCCTCGATTCTTACGAGAACAAAAAGGAAGATGAAACATCGGTGCCAAGTACGAATCAGCCGGAGAACGGAAATCAAACAGAAGTTTCATGTATTAAAGAGGTTTCAAATTGCTTTAAGAGTTCACCACAATGTAAACTACGCAGAGGTTCCCACGACGGTTCTATTTCTTTGTCCTTCCATTCGACCAGATATAATGTATCCTTCCTACCTGACCTGTTTTTAACAACTTTCTTATCCAGAATGGATTTTACTTCTAGCTCTGCAAGGTCACCTGTTTGTTCGTTGTTATCTTCTGCCGCAATTTCGTTGTCATAGGGGTCATGTCCTTCATCCTCTTAGGTGTAATCATCCCCAGGGGCGTCCTTTGGTGGATTACCTGGTGAAACAAAAGGGTTAAGACGATTAAAATGGACTACTTGAGTGTGCGAACGCTCTTCATTCGAATCTAACAAATAATTAACTGGTGATTTCTTCGCTAATTCGGAACGGACCATGCCAATTGTGGGTCAATTTAGAAGAAAGACCTGTCCTCTTATTTGGAGTAAACAACCAGACTCGTTGACCAATTTTGTATTCGGGTTCATTCGCATTCTTATCGAATTAGCTTTTTGACGTTGTTGGGCTAATTCGATGTTATTCCCCGTTAATTTCCGTGCCTCCAAGAATTCGATCTGCGAGAACAGCTCTATAATCGTCCGTATCTTTATATGTTTCCTGTGCTTGGAGAAGCGAAGCGTCTATGGGAAGACGGGGGTCTCTACCATACATAAGATAAAATGGTGTTTCCTTGGTACTAGCCTGTATAGAAGTACGATAAGCAAAGAGAGCATAAGGTATGAAATGATCCCAATCTTTCTGGTGTTCCGATACATTCATAGATATTATTGTAGTTAAAGAATGGTTGAATCTTTCCACAAGTCCATCGCATTCCGGGTGATAACTGGTTGGGTTGTGTTAACCTTCGAAGTGTTTACCATATTACAAATACCTTTGACTACCTTTGACAAGAAATATTTACCACGATCAGACAAAAGTTTGCGGGGGGCAGAATGCCGACATAAAATTTGTTCAACAAATAACTTGGCGGTAGTCACAGCATCAGCGTTTTTAACTGCAAAGGCCTCCGGCCATTTAGTGAAATAATCCGTAAAGATGACTACATACTTATTACCATTTTCAGACGTTGGAAACGGACCTAAAACATCAACCACGACACGATCAAAGGGGCCTTCTACGGGAATAGGTTGTAAAGGAGCTTTAGGCAAATTACGTGGGGTTTTCTTAGTTGCGCAATCAATACAAGATGCACACCATTTTTGAATTTCAGTATACATCCCTGTCCAAAAATACCTTTGTCTGCTTCTTAAGTAGGTTTTCTCGAAACCGAGATGTCCGGATGTCAGTTCTTCGTGTAAAGATAACATGACTTCGTCCTTTAAAGCTCTGGGAACAACAAGTTGTTTTCTAATGCCCTCCCTTGACCTTACTCTACCTCTATCTAAATGATACAATACAATATACCGTCCTCGTAAACATAATCATCTGCAGTCGCCATTAATCGACGGGCGTTTACAGGGTCCTCAGGAATATCTCCATTTTCGAAATGAGCTACTAAATCACAAAGACTAGGGTCTTGATGCTGGAGTTGTTTTACCTTGTCTAATTGCAATCCTGGAGATTCAATTGCATTAACTATGGTTGACTGCGGTGTACCTTCATTATTAACCTTTGGATCTGGCATTCTAGAAAGAGCATCTACGTTACCGTGCAATCTACCGGGCCTGTGCTTTATTGTAAAAGCATAACTTTGTAGGGCTAAGGACCAGCGTGAAAGTCTCGAGTGGGGGTCTCTTGCGTTATCAAGCCATTTCAGGGGGTTGTGATCAGTTATCACATCGAAATCCTTCCCTAGCAAATATGGGCGGAAGTGTTTTATTCCCCAAACAATCGCAAGACACTCTCTCTCGATTGTTGCATATTTCCTTTCATGTTGTTTCAAGCTACGACTTGCAAATGCAATTGTTTTTTCGTTACCGTTGATGTTTTGACATAATATTGCCCCGATACCAGTGTTACTAGCATCAGTAAACAAAGAAAAACGCTCCTGAAAATTCGGAAATGCAAGGATTGGAGATGTTAGTAATGAATCACGCAAACGTTCAAATGATTGTTGACATTCGTCAGACCAAGAAAATTGTACCCCTTTCTTTAGCAATGTATAAAGCGGACTGGCTATTGTGGCAAATCCTTGGATAAAACGCCTATAATATGCAACTAATGCCACAAAACTACGAACTTCACTGCAGTTGGATGGAATAGGGTAATTTTGAATCACGTTGACTTTGTTAGGATTAGGTTTTATACCTTCCTTGCCCACGGTATGGCCTAAATACAACACCTCGGGTTTGCAAAAATGAAATTTCTTTGGTTTTAACTTTAAACCTTCTGTTCGAAACCTTTCGAAAACGGATTGTAGATTATTAAGATGATGATCAAACGATTTAGAATATACAATAACATTATCTAAATACACCATACAAATTTGCCATTGGAGGCCACTTAAAACTAACTCCATCATCTTTTGAAACGTGTAGCTTGCGTTAACAAGACCCATAGGCATCACACGAAATTCAAAGTTACCTTGTCTGGTACAAAAAGCTGTTTTTTCCATGTCCCCTGGGTTCATAGGAATTTGCCAATACCCTGATGCGAGGTCAAGTGTAGTAAAATAGGAAGCGTTTCCTAGAGAATCAAGTACTTCGTCTATCCTTGGCATAGGAAATATAAATATCTGCTTTTTGGTGATGGAATTAAGTTTTCTAAAATCAACACAAAATCTGGGCGAGCCATCTTTCTTAGTAACGATAACTAATGGTTGAGACCATGGGCTATAAGACTCTTGAATAATACCCTTTTTAAGCATGCTTTCGATATGCTTATCAACCATCTCGAGTTGACTCTGAGGAATACGGTATGGTCTCTCTCTAACAGACTCATTATTCCCTGTATCTATGCTATGTGTAAAGCGATGTGTTCTACCCCAACATATACACGATGTCATTTTTAACGATTATCGTAAAACCCACAAATGTCTCTGATTTTAATGATTATGGGTAAAATCGGATGAAGTTTAGGAGAAGCTCCTTCGCACAGTCGTTGTCTTGCTGCAG